>JARBWK010000015.1:9167597-9347337 GCA_030556195.1 Anolis apletophallus
TAGAGCAGGTTTGGTACTTTTCCGTGTAAAAAGTACAGTCAGAGGAAATGATGCTACTTACGTGTTAGCTCTGAAAAGTGGGTTTTGGTGCCAAGAAATCAGGCAGGCACTTGCAATGAAAGACTAACACTGTGATTTAATGCTCTCTAATACACCCTGTGCCCAATTTGAGATAACATTAGGCTAGATGGGTGAAAGCAGTACAGTTTGAGCTATGGAAAAGTTAATGCGAATGGAAACACCACTGCGCATGGCAAGTCTGTCCTTCTCCGCTGCTGGCACGGGCCTGGAAATAATGTTTCAAATCAGGGAACAGGAGACTCAGCATTGGTAACTGCACTGGGTGAAAGACATAAGTTATAGATGGCTATTGTTCTCATTCTTAGGTATGACAAAGATGTGATGCTAATGAAAAATGCACTGTTTATTGGATTAATGAAATGTCATGTGAGCAACAGTAATCGCCAGCCAATTATGATGATGTTTTTATCCATGAAGAAGTGTGGGCTTAACTGAAATGACTCCATTGGGGTATAAATGTCTTTGTATGAGATGTGTGCGGGGTTCCTTTGCCCCGATTTGCAGCTGTGTTCTGCAGCAAAGGCCCACCAGCTGGTGCCAGAAATAAATCTTTTGATTTTCACCTACTTCACAGTTGTCGTGTGTTCTCCCTCATCCTAGAACCCGCGCGTACAAGCAGCCTTGGTAAAGTTAACTTGGTACTTGGAGTTCCATAACTCCTAGTCTGCTTCAGTAGTTGCTGGGATTTACAGTTTGCCTACAATTAAAGAGCATTCTGAACCCCACCAATGATAGAACTGGGCCAAACTTCCCACACAGAACCCCCCCAATGACCAACAGAAAATACTGTGTTTTCTGATGGTCTTTGGCGACCTTACACCCCTCTCGCGACCCATCTAGGGTCCCGACCCCAGGTTGAGAAAAACGCTGGTATAAATGGTTCCACTTCAATCCATTGTGGGTTTCCCCCCCATAATTACACAATAAGAGTTTACTGAGGGCTAAGTTACATATTACACTGATCATATGGAAGGAAATCTATCTCTGCTAGTCAAATTCCTTAAGGCTCTGTTTTATCTGCTGTCCTGCTAGGTTTAAAAAAGGCTTCTGTTAGGACTCACCCATTTTAGCTAGGCCGAGGCCTGGGTAGCAGTTTGGCATCCCTGGTAAGATCAAATAGCTAGGAGAGGGGAGTGGCTTGGAGCCTCTCAGAGAGAGAGAGAGAGAGAGAGAGAGAGAGAGAGAGCTGCAGGGGGTGGCTCAGAGTGAAGGGGAGGGGCCAGCTGACTTAGGAGGGAAAAAGTGTAGTTTTTTGAGTCAGAGGGGACTTGGCTCTTGTGAGAGCGACACCTGAGTCCGTTGTGAGCAGTCAGCAAGACAGGGAGTGTCTTAGATCAGTGTTTTTCAACCTTTTTAGAGCCGCGGCACATTTTTTACATTTACAAAATCCTGGGGCACACCACCAACCAAAATGACACAAATATGACTCTCTATCACACTAATACATATAGTTAATATGTTTTTAAATGTATTTATACACTCAGTGTGAAACCTGGGACTGTTTCGATGAACACAACATAGATATCCTGGCAGGAATGGCAGAAAGACACACACGAAGGTCTTGCTCAACCAGTCTCTCTCTATGTTCTTATGTAAGTTCTTATGCAAGGAAGGAAGGAAGGAAGGAAGGAAGGAAGGAAGGAAGGAAGGAAGGAAGGAAGGGAAGAGAGAAGGAAGAATGGAACCAAAGAGCAAAGAAAGGGAGGAAAGAAACAGGTAGAGAAGGAAGAAAGAAAAAGGAAAGAAGAAGGAAAAGATGACACTATCCTGAGCCTCCCAAACTACAAATCCGGGATCTCCAGCCTTGAGCCCTGGAAGACCAAGGGGTGCCTCACTGCATGAATGCTACGGTGTAGATCCTCTCCAGGCAGCCGGGGGACCGGGAAGTCCCATCCCAGGATCTTCTCTCTCTCTCTGCGCGGCTCTTTCTGCCTGGCGCAGTCCCTGCCTTTTGCTCAAACGCTTCGAGGCCGAGGAAGGAGCGGAGGGAGGAGGAAGCCCAAGAAGGCAAGTGGTGAGTAGAGGCTGTGTTTGCGGGACTCAGGCAAGGGATCGAGCCCCGGCTAGGGCTTCCCGGTAGGACAGGAGGGCTCTCTCTCTCTCTCTTTTCCAATTTCCCACGGTACACCTGATGATCGCTCACGGCACACTGGTTGGTTGGGAAACACTGTCTTAGATAGCTGACAGGAGAAGTCTGTGGAAAGCTGACCGGGAGAGTCAGACAGCAGACTTAGATCTCTTAGGTTAAGAGATTGGCTCACACTTGGGGACAACTAACTAGGGAGCTCTTGTAGGGAGTTAGTTGGTGTGTTCCAGAAGTCTGTGTGGATGCTCAGGGAACTAACTAAGATTAGTTGGTTGAAGAAACTCACTACTAGTTTCAAGATTAGAGTGAGGGAGTATTTTGACAAGCTGTGAAAGACATTCCATCGGTCTAGTCCTGTATCAAAGTTTAAAGATACATGTTTTATGAAACCACCAAGCTATTGTACCTTTCTTGACAACCACTTACGCTTCTGTGCCTTTTAAAAGCTGTTAGTTCCATCAATAAACCTTTTCATTGTTAACTTTTAAAGGAAAGCCTCTCTTGTGCCTCATTCCATCTAGCACAGGGCTGCCCAACTGGCGGCCCGGGGGCCATTCACAGCCCCCCAGCCCCTTTCCTACGGCCCTCTCATCTTTTTAATAAAAAATAAAAATAGATAAATTAATTAAATTAAAAAAATTAAAAAATTACCCACTTCCGGGTTCCGGAGGAAGTCTCGCGAGACTACGCCAGCCACGTGGGATTTCGATCTCAACGCGAGATCACTGAAGGGAGGAGGGGCGGAGCCGCTGCCGGCGTGATGCACTTCCGCCGCCGCCCCCCCGCTCGCCCGTGCCCCAAACACGAGCGAGCGGCGGTGGGGAAAGCTGCGTGAGTCGCCGTAGCGGCGGGACTTCCAGCGGCGCCTTCTCCTTCTCGCCGGTTCCGCCCCCCCCTCCCTTCACTAAGGGACTTGCAGCAACGCCTTCTCCCTCAGTGAAGGGGGGGGTGGAACCGGCGAGAAGGAGAAGGCGCCGCTGGAAGTCCCGCCGCTACGGTGACTCCACGCGGCTTTCCCCACGACCGCCCGCTTGTGTTTGGGGCACGGGCGAGTGGGGGGGGCGGCGGAAGTGGCGTGAGTCTCCCTAAGGGCGGGACTTCCGGCGGCACCTTGTGCGTCACACCGGCCCCACCCCTGCAAGAGGCCACACCCCGGGGGGAGGCGTTTAGACCGGGCGGCCTCGGGCGGCACAGGCCGCTAATCCAGCCCTGGATAAATATGTGGGCATATTACAGTTGGACAATATCAAGCATGGGCATGTGAAAAATGTGGTCAGCAAAGAATATATCCAAAGAGTCAGAAAGGTTTTGAGAAGCAAATTAAATGGCGGAAATACGATCAAGGCTCTCAACACCTGGGCCATCCTTGTCATTAGATACACGGCTGGAATTGTGAACTGGACACAAGCAGAGCTGGATGATCTGGGCAGAAAAACAAGAAAACTATGACAATCCACTCCTCATAAAACCCGCGTTGTGATGTCGATAGACTTGACCTGCCCAGAACATCAGGAGGCGGAGAGAGGGCTACTGGAAGGGAAACCAATGGTAGAAGACGAGAAACAAGCCCTGGCAGATTATGTAAAAGGCAGTCAAGAACCAACATTGAGGGAAGTCAATAGTAGTAAACTGCTTAAAGTGCAGAAGACAAAGAGGGAATACTGTAAAAACACAATCCAGAGCAGAAGAGAAAACTGGCCAAAGAAGGCTCCCCACTGATAGTTCGTGGGGAAAATTGAGAGCCAAGTGGACCAAGAAAAAACATGGATGTGGCTCAGAAATGGAACTCTGAAAAAGGAGACAAAGGAGGGCCTGATTCTGGCAGCCCAAAAACAAGCCATTGGAACCAAGGTCATCAAAGCCAGAATTGAAAAGTCGACGACAGATCCCAAATGTAGACTCTGCAAGGAAGCAGATGAAACAATGGATCACATCCTCAGCTGCTGCAAGAAGATCGTACAGGCAGACTACAAGCAGAGGCATAACACCATTGCTCAGACGATGCATTGGAACTTGTGCCACAAATCCCATCTGCCTGCGACAAAAAAACCTCATCTGGGACTTCCGAATTCCGACAGACAGAGTTTTGGAGCACAAGACCCCTGACCTCCTGATCGTGTTAAAAAACCAAGTTCAGATTGCCGATGTTGCAATCCCAGGTGACAGCAGGATTGACAAGAAGCAACTGGAAAAGCTGTCACGATATGAGGATTTAAAGCTCGAACTGCAAAGACTCTGCCACAAGCCAGTCAAGGGGGTCCCAGTGGTGATCGGCACACTGGGTGCAGCGCCTCAAGACCTTGGCCTGCACTTAAACACAATCGGCATTGACAAAATTACCATCTGCCAGCTGCAGAAGGCCACCTTACTGGGATCTGCACATATTATTCACCGATACATCACACAGTCCTAGACACTTGGGAAGTGTCCAACATGTGATCCAATACAATAGCCAGCAGAGTATCTGCTGTGGACTCATATTGTTATGTTTCAAATAATAATAATAATAATAATACACACACATATATATATATATATACAGTATATCTCACTAAATAATAATACTACACAATAATAATAAATACTACTACTACTACTAAGTAATAATAATAAATACTACTACTACTAAATCTCATCATATCATCATCATCTATTTGAGTGCCCTTCCCATATATATATATATATATATATATACACACACACACAGTATATATATATATTACTACAAAATAATAATAAATACTACTACTAAGTAATAATAATAATAAATACTACTACTAAATCTCATCATATCATCATCATCTATTTGAGTGCCCTTCCTCTCTCTCTCTCTCTCTCTATATCTATATATCTCACATCACTAAATAATAATACTACAAGATAATAATAAATACTACTACTAAGTAATAATAATAATAAATACTACTACTAATAAATCTCATATCATCATCTATTTAGGTAGCCCTTTATTATATTTTGTATATATATATATATATATATATATATATATATAAATACTACAAAATAATAATAAATACTACTACTGAGTAATAATAATAATAAATACTACTACTAATAAATCTCATCATATCATCATCTATTTGAGTGCCCTTCCCAGGAAGACCCGCCTGGCATCATACCTGGCCTCTTCGTAGCTCCGGGAGGAAAAGGCAAAGAGCTTTCTATCTGACAGATCATTCTGGGATGTTTCAATCTAGTTTGCACTTTATTGCTCTCCATTGGATGTTCTTTACTGTGTTCTATTGCTCCCTGGTGCGATTTCATATTTGATACGGCAGTTATTTATTAATACTCATGCCTTTTTAATGATCCGCAGTCTGCCCGGAGAACTTGCTCACGTCGGGGTGGCATCATACATCTTTTGAATAAATAAAAAGCGATCGTTGCGTAAGATTCCTCCTCCCGGGGCCTAAGAGACGCAGGCTTTCTCAAACACAACAAAGGGTCTCATGGAAGTTTATAGGTTAACTCACTCATAATAAGATAAACCAACACCCCCAACACAGGTGTCAAGGACACTGAATTTCTCAAGGACACTGAATTGTAACAATTGGAGAAAACGAAGTGCAATGCAGTGTTCCCTCGCTGTTTCACGCTTCACTTTCAGCGAACTCGCTGTTTCGCGGTTTGGGTTGAGAATTAATATCTATACATATAATAAAAGAGAATGTTTGTATGCGGAGGTGTTTGTGGATATGTGCCTGCTTTCTGATTGGTTGCCACTGTGGGATTATTTGCATAATGCCTCTGATTGGCCAGCACCATCAACATTCCGACACACTAAAGTGGCAGAGGGGGGTAAGGAAAAGGCCTGAGTGGGAGTTTAAGGCCAAAACACTTTGCGGCTCCCAACAATGACTAAACAAGACCAAACTTGGCACACAGAACTCCCAAGACCCACTCTACATTCTGGTGCAGTTTGAGGGAGGATGGAACATGGATGACGGGACTTGCAGTACTTTAACTCAATTCCTTAGAGCATTGTGGCCCACACCAATGACGGATCAAGACCAAACTTGGCACACAGAGGCCCAGTGGCCCACTTTACAACCTGCTGTGGTTTAGGGCAGGACGGGCAACAAATGATGGGATTCGCAGTACCTTCACCTGATTCACTTCCCACAGAACACTGTAGCCCCTACAAATGACAGACCAGGCCCAAACTTGCCACACAGAGTACTCATGACACACTCTACATCCTGAGCAGTTCTAAGGGGTATGGACCATGGATGATGGGACTTGCACTACCTTCAGTAATTTCATGACACCACTGCAACTCCCAATAATGATGGATCAAGGCCAAACTTGCCACACAGAGCCCCCATGACCCACTCTACATCTTAGTGCAGTGGAGAGGAGGACAGACAGCAGATGATGGGACTTGCAGTACCTTCAGTAATTTCATGATACCACTGCCACTCCCAATAATGATGGATCACAGCCAAACTTGGCAGACAGAGCCTCCATGACAGTGCCACTCTACATCTTGGTGCTGTTTGGAGGAGGGTGGACCATGGACGATGGGACTCACAGTGCCTTCACTAACTTCCTGACGCCACTGCGAACCACATAAATAAATGCTAAGACCAACTAATACCTTTGTGAAATTACCCGGGCATCGCTGGGTCCCCAAGCTAGTTTTAAATATATGCAAAGGGCCAAGAAAGTCCTCCAAAGGGCAAGGTGTGGAAGCCGGACCTAGCAATCCAGTGGCGGGGTGGGGCCTGCCAATGGTTGGCCAGCTGGCCAAATGGCAGGAAACTTCCCGCTGCACAGGAAGCTTCCGGGAAGCCCCCTGCAAGCAGCGGTTCGCTTTCCGCGGACTCGCTGTGTCGCAGTTAAGGTTGGGGATTAATATTCTTAATATATATTTAAAACATTTTGTGCTTTTAAATCTGCAAAATGTATTAAAAAATATTTTAAATATTAATTCTCAACCCAAACCCCGCAAGCAGCATGGACGGCAGGAGGGCGCCCACCGCCGCAACGGCCCTTGCCCGGTAAGTCAGGTGAGGCATTTCTATTTTTTAAATCACAGAATGTCTAACAAAATATTTTAAATATATGTAATACTCATACTTTGCGGATTTTTGCTTATCTCGGGGGGGGGGGGGGCTGGAACGGAACCGTGATAAGTGAGGGAACACCGTATAGGGAAAGGTTGCCAATTGTGGTTGAAATGAAGGTGTTTTGTTGGAAATCCTCAAAAAGTGAAGTCCCGGTGCTTTGCTTTCTCATTTTGCTGATACAGATCTGCTCCATGCTTCAAATAAGTTGTCCAAACCAGTGTTTCCCAACCTTTTTTGAGCCGGGCACACCACCAACCAAAATGACACAAAATGACACGCTAACACAGTAAAGAACGGCTGGGGATGGTGGCCTGCTGGGAGCAGCTTCTGGGAGTGCCGAAGCCAGGCCGCACCATGCCCTGCCCCCTCCCCCCGGCTTCAGCTCTCCCACAGCTTCTCCAGCCTTGAGGGGGCAGTGCCAAGCCAGCGGTGGCAGAGCCAGCACAGTGCTGGCTTGGCACTGTCCCCTCAAGGCTGGAGAAGCTGTGGGAGAGCAAAAGCTGAGGGAGGGGGCGGAGCCAGGCCACGCCATGCCTCACCCCCTCACCCCGGCTTCCACTCTCCCACAGCTTCTCCAGCCTTGAGGGGCAGTGCCAAGCCAGCGGTGGCCGAGGCAGCACAATGCTGGCTTGGCACTGTCCCCTTAAGGCTGTAGAAGCTGTGGGAGAGCTGAAGCTGGGGGAGGGGCAGAGCCAGGTCGCGCCATGCTCCACCACTCCCCAGCTTCAGCTCTCCCACAGCTTCTCTAGGCTTGAGGGGCAGTGCCAAGCCAGCGGTGGCAGAGCCAGTACAATGTTGGCTTGGCACTGCCCCATCAAGGCTGGAGAAGCTGTGGGAGAGCTGAAGCTGGGGAAGGGGTGGAGCCAGGCCATGCCATGCCCCCCCTCCCCTCAGCTTCAGCCCTCCCAGAGCTTCTCCAGCCTTGAGGGGCAGTGCGAGTGAGGGGCGGAGTCATGGCGGATTGGAGGCTGGCTGGGGAAACGGTCGAAGGAGGCGGCGCTAACACAGTAAAGAACGGCTGGGGGATGGTGGCCTGCTGGGAGCAGCTGCTGGGAGTGCTGAAGCCGGAGGAGGGGGAGGAGCCAGGCTGCGGCATGCCCTACCCCCTACCCCTGGCTTCAGCTCTCCCACAGTTTCTCCAGCCTTGAGGGGGCAGTGCCAAGGCAGTATTGTGCTGGCTCTGCCACCAAGCTGGCTGGCACTGCCCCCCAAGGGGGGAGCAGCTGCTGGGAGAGCTGAAGCTGGGGGGGGGAGGGGGCAGGGCATGGCATGGCCAGCTCCTCCCCCTCCCCCGGCTTCAGCACTCCCAGCAGCTGCTCCCAGCAGGCCACCATCCCCCAGCAGTTATTTACTGTCATTTTGTGTCATTTTGGTTGGTGGTGTGCCCCCGGATTTTTTTAATGTTAAAGGTGTGCCGCGGCTCAAAAAAGGTTGGGAAACACTGCTCTGGACAAGCAAAGAGATGAATAAATGGTTTCCAAGAGCAAAACATTAGAAAGAGCATAAGAAGAGCTGTTCAACAGTGGAACCCTCTGCTTCGGAGTCCAGTGGAAGCTCCTTCCTTGGGGTGTTTTAAACAGGGGCTGGATGGCCATCTGTTGGGGGAGCTTTGATTGTGCACACAGTGGTTGGGAAACACTGGTCCAAACGATTAAGTCCAAGTTCGGACTTAAACACAGAGTGGATTCACCTCTCCGTGGACAGAGAAGCCAGCCTCCCATGAAACCTATCAGCTGTCAGAGCAAAGCATTGCTCGGGAGGCCTTTCCACTGGAAATGAAGACACAGGCGCACTCAGAACGCAATGGTACAGTCCTCCCACGAGGGACGCCTTGTCGCCTCATGATGCATATTTGATAGCTGATCACAACATTGAGAGGAATCGTGCAACATCATCGGGGGATTGTGCTGATTCATAATGCAGCAGCAGGAAAACTCTTCAGGCTTCTTCTGACACACAGCAGACTCGTACATAACGTGCAGGAAACAGCTCTCCTTTTTGACAACCCTGGTTTACCACACTGAAGGAGATTCTTACGGAAGGATTTGCACTTGATCGATCGATCGTTTGTTGAAGTGGACAGGTGAACTCTCCCACCATAGGCTCCTGGTGCTGTTTATTCCTTGTAGGGTTTGGGGGTGATTGACCTTGAATTCTGGGAGTTGTAGTTCACCCGCATCCAGAAACCACTGAACCCAGCCATTGGTGGATTCGAGACCATACTTGGCACACAGATACAACATGGCCAACTGTGAATACAGGTGGGGTTTGAGGGTGATTGACCTTGAATTCTGGGAGTTATAGTTCACCCGCATCCAGAGACCACTGAACCCAGCTGTTGGCGGATTCAGACCAAACTTGGCACACAGGCCCAACATGGCCAACTGTGAACAGGCAGGCTTTGGGGGGTGATTGACCTTGACTTTTGAGAGTTGTAGTTCACGAGCATCTAGAGAACACTGAACCCAGCCGACGACAGATCCGGACCAAAACTTGGCACACAGACCCAACATGGCCAACTGTGAATACAGACAGGGTTTGAGGGTGATTGACCTTGAATTCTGGGAGTTGTAGTTCACCCGCATCCAGAGACCACTGAACCCAGCCGTTGGTGGATTCAGACCATACTTGGCACACAGGTCCAACATGGCCAACTGTGAACAGGCAGGGTTTGGGGGCGATTGACCTTGACTTTTGAGAGTTGTAGTTCACAAGCATCTAGAGAGCACTGAACCCAGCCGACGACAGATCCGGACCAAACTTGGCACACAGACCCAACATGGCCAACTGTGAATACAGACGGGGTTTGAGGGTGATTGACCTTGAATTCTGGGAGTTGTAGTTCTACCGTATCAAGAGAGCACTGAACCCAGCCGACAACGGATCCGGACCAAACTTGCACACAGTATGTCCTCTTTGGGAAAGAAAGACCGTGTGAATCCAGAATAGGTCTCTACATGTACTTAGGGAGCAACCCAAGACTCCACCCTTGGAAGACAACCAGATTCATGGACCACGGGGCATTGACTATGACAGTAAAAGGAGAGCATGAAATAAGTGCCACTGAGTGTGACTTACCTGTCTCCGACGTAACCCGCTGTGCAGAGGCACACCCCGGTCACATGGTCACACTGCCCTTCATTGTGACATGGGCAATCCTGGCTGCAGTTGACTCCGTACGTCCCTGACGGGCATGGCTGGGCACACACCGAGCCCTATGCGGGAGGGAGGGAGGGAGGGAGAGAGAGAGAGCTTAATTCAGTTTGAAACCTGTTGCATTTATTTATCGTGTCACGAGCGAACCAAACAGTTGTATTGCGTTAAAAACAAACAAAATAATAATAATACACTTTATTTATATTCCGCTCTTCTCACCCCGAAGGGGACTCAGAGCGGATTACATTACACATATGGCAGTGCAGACAATCCCTGCCAGTTGACACACAATTACAATACAAGTACAATTTAGAAGGATTTTTTTTCTTCTTCTGGCTGCGTCACAGGGTGCAGTTGCTCCATTACATCATTACGTCACAAGGGGGGTGCTGTTGCTTCATCCTTATTACGGAGAGCCTCTGTTTCCGCATTCCACCTTCCGACAGCCGATCTTTCCTTTTATTCAGGCGTTGTAAAGTCCTTTTTGTAAAAATCCTTCCCCCCTTAGCGGTCCCTAGTTCATCTCTTCACAGCTGGGCTGTTTTCGAACTGTTAGGTCAGTGTTTCCCAACCTTTTTTGAGCTGCGGCACATTTTTTCCATTTACAAAATCCTGGGGCACACCACCAACCAAAATGGCACAAAATGACACTCTAACACAGTCATACATATAGTTAATATGTTTTTAAAATGTATTTATGCACTCAGTGTGAAACCTGGGCCTGTTTCGATGAACACAACATAGAAATCCTAGCAGGAATGGCAGAAAGACACAAACTTCCCACACAGAACTCCCATAACCAAGAGAAAATGCTATAAGAGTTTGGTGGGCATTGACCTTGGGTTTTGGAGTTGTAGTTCACCTATATCCAGAGAGCACTGTGGACTCAAACAATGTTGGATCAGGACCAAACTTGGCATGAATACTCAATATGCCCAAATGTGAACACAGATGGAGTTGGTGGAAAATAGACCTTGACATTTGGGAGTTATAGTTGCTGGGATTTATAGTTAACACACAATCAAAGAGCATCCTGAACTCTTGCAAGAATGGAATTGAACCAAACTTGGCATATTGAACTCTCATTACCAGAAAGTACTGAAAGGATTTGCTTGGGAATTGACCTTGAGTTTGGAAGTTGTAGTTCACCTACATCTAGGGAGCACTGTGGACTCAAATAATGATGGATCTGGACCACACTTGGCATGAATACTCAATATGCCCAACTATGAACACACATAGAGTGCTTTTATCGAGGTAGGTTTCTTAGGGTTTGTATACTTCAACACACTAGACTCTTCCCCCCTCCCCTCCTGGAGGTTCCAATTTCCCACGGCACACCTGATGATAGCTCATGGCACACTAGTGTGCCCCGGCACACTGGTTGGGAAACACTGTGTTAGGTGAACAGTGGACAGGGCTCACAGCTGGGTGTCCAGACCAGCCCGGGAATCAAACATGCAACCTTCTGATTGCAAGCACAGCTGTTGTTACCGCTGTGCTATCTTTCCAGCCCAAAATACAATGTATTCTATTAAATGTCCTATGACCAGTAGCTGACCACTTGGAGTGTCTCTGGTGTTGCCATAAGAGGGTCCTCCTTTGTGCATGTGCCAGGGCTCAGGCTGCATTCAGGGGCGGTCTAAGGTAATTTAAAATGGTAAGTGAACATTATTTTGGTGCCCCCCCAAATATTATTTTGCCCCCCCAAAAAACATTATGGGTAGGGAAAGAGCCCCTTCTTCTGACGCAAAAGGGGTCTCAGAATCTGCCTTAATTTTGGGGGAGAAGAAGGGGCGGAATCGGGGGTGCCATGCCGGGCCAAAGGGACGAGCCAGAGGGCGCCTCTTTGCAGGGCGGGTGTTGCCTCCTCCGTGCCTCTACCTCCTACCACCGCACCTTTGGCCCCGCGCCAGGCTCCTACTCTTCCTCCCCCACGTGGGCACTGCTTCCTTCTCTTCCTCGTGCTTCCTCAGCGCTTCCCCTTCCTCCCGGGGGTCTCCCTGCGCTCTTACTGCACCGGCAGCAGCACAAGCAACCTCTTCCTGAGCTCCAGCATGCCGCTCTCCTCAGCGTCTCCGCAGCAGCGCTACTACTCGTCGGGCTCCTCTTCAGCCGTGGAACATCGGCCGGACGCTGTCTGGCGGGCGGGGGAATACGCCCTTTACCCAGATGGCGCCCCACGCAGCTGCGTCCTTTGCCTACCGGTAGGACCGCCCCTGGCTGCATTGTAATAGGTGGAAGGCTGAAGTTTGCCCATGCCTGTTCTTATAATACTATCTAACCGAATTTGTGAGATATAAACATTGAAGCAACATGAAAACAAACATTTTGAACATGCATATATATATATATATATATATATATGTATGTATATGTATATGTATATGTGTGTGTGTGTGTGTGTGTGTATATATATATATATATATAAACTCTCAAATCAGTAATTCTCTTTCTCTTCACAAGGTCGATTTTTCCCTTCTTAAACAGAAATTATAGGTTCAGACCAAGATCCATCGCAGCATAACTATACCTCGGGATTTGCAATGTAACCACCTCTGCTTTCAGTAATTGTAATGTCCAGCATAGTTCATACCTTCCAGTGGTATTTTTTCTTTCTTATGTGGGTAGTGAAGGCAACATATATTTTTGCCAGGATTTCAGTAAGTTTAATTTGTCTGTTATTTATGCTACCTTGTGTTTGTTTCTACAGTCGTATTTTTTCCCTTCTTGTATTTTGTGTAATTGTATTTGTTCTAAACCACTTTGAGGGCAGTTACGGAAGAGGTGATCAAAGACAGCATGTAAATAAATATACATTTCTCTCTCTCTCTCTCTCCACACACTCACACACACACACAAATGCTCTGTCCGTAATGAGGCTGAAATAAACAAAAGAACCACTGAACGGAATCACACCAAATTTGGCAGCAAAACGTCTGACAACGCAAGGTGTGACCAACACAAATAAAAAACAAAAAAATAACTAAAAATAACTTACAAATCCTAAATCCTAAAAAAAGAGAAGATGCCACTATGGCCCTTGCCTTTCCACTCTCAGCCACTTCAGAATGAGGCGGACCAATCAGAACCCATGTGTCGAAAGGCCGAAACAGGGCATAGGGTTACAGCCTGTGTTGGATGGGGTTACACTCCCCCTGAAGATGCAGGTTTGCAGCTTTGGAGTGATCCTGGACTCATCGCTGAGCCTGGACCCCCAGGTCTTGGCGGTGGCCAGGGGAGCTTTTGCACAGCTAAGACTCGTACGCCAGCTGTGCCCGTACCTTGGGAAGTCTGATCTGGCTATAGTCGTCCATGCTCTGGTCACATCCCGAATAGATTACTGCAACACACCCTACGTGGGGCTGCCTTTGAAGACAGTTCGGAAACTGCAATTAGTCCAACGGGCGGCAGCCAGATTATTAACGGGAGCTACGTACAGGGAGCACACCACCTCCCAGCTGTGTCAGCTCCACTGGCTGCCTGTCCAATTCTGAGCTCAATTCAAAGTGCTGGTTTTGACCTTTAAAGCTCTATACGGTTCTGGCCCAGCTTACTTGTCCGAACGCATCAGCCGCCACGTCCCACTTCGTAGATCACTTAAGATCATCCGGGGAGGCCCTGCTCTCGCTCCCGCCTACATCTCAAATGCGGTTGGTGGGGACGAGGGATAGGGCCTTCTTGGTGGTGGCTCCCTGTCTGTGGAATGTACTCCCTATTGATATATGATCAGCTCCATCCCTCCTGGCATTCAGAAAAAAAGTGAAATCCTGGTTATGGGACCAAGCATTTGCACTTTAGCACGCTACAGCACTTTGATTGGATTGAGATGGCAATCTGGTGGACAAGACCTAATGCTTATGGATGGAATACTGTTTTAACTGTTGTGAATGTACACGATGCATTTTAATTGTATTTTTAATGTATTTTAATTCTAGCTGTATTTTAATGTATTTTATTCTGAACTGTTTGCTTTTATTATTTGTATACTATGTGGCATCGAATCGTTGCCGTTGTTAGGCCGCTCTGAGTCCCCCCTCGGGGGTTGAGAAATGATGGAAATAAATAAATAAATATGTTAGGAGGGTGGTGTCCTCCTCCGCTCCCCCATGCCTCTTCCTCTTCCCTGCACGGGTCTCATCCTCCTCCTCCCTCGCCAAAGGCGACTGGAGTGGTCGTCTTGGGAGCAGAGGCAGACCGCAATGGTGAGAGGGTGGCTTTTTCCTCCTCCCCACACTGGCCACCAGAGTTGGCACCTTGAGGGACCCCACAGGTTAAGTGGAGCCCTCTCGGAAACCAAACCACCCCTTTCCACTCGCTGTCCCCGGTTGTGGAGAAAGGACAACAGCCATTTCAGGGCTGTTCCCCTAAATCCAGCAATGGCAAGGCAGTGGGCCAAAATATTGTAATCGACCGTATCAAAAGCTGCTGCGAGGTCCAATAACACAAGCAGTGCTGAACCGTCCTTGTCCAGTGGGCATCTAAGCTGATCTGAAATGGCGACCAACACAGTCTCCGTCCCGTGGCCCGAGCGGAAGCCGGACTGGAATGGATCTAAGCCGGCTGTGTCCTCAAGGAACTGCTGCAGTTGCCCCGCTACTACCCTCTCAATCACCTTGCCCAGGTTGAAGGATCTCCTGTTAGAAGCAAAGCAAGGCCAACCAGAAAGAAGGAGGGGGAACATAGCTCCTCAGGCCCGGATTAGGCTCTTCGGCCGCCCGAGGCCAAGACGCCCCGCGTTGCCCCTCCAGGGCGCGGAAAGCCACGCCCCCAGGGCACGGAAAGCCACACCCCCAGGGCACTGCTGCGCATGTGCGGCAGCAGCCCCGGCCGTGCGGCTTCCGTCGCCTCCTCCTCCCGCGACCGGAAGGAGGGCCCGAGGAGGTGGATGGAAGCCGAGCGGCCCCGGCCCCACGGCTTTCCGTCCACCTCGCGCCTTCCTTTTGGTCGCGGGAGGAGGAGGAGGTGGACGGAAGCCACGCGGCACTGCTCATGCGGCTTCCGTCTGCCTCCTCCACCTCCTGCGACTGAAAAGAGGGTGTGAGGAGGAGGGCGGGACTTCCCTTCATCCTCCTTGCGCCTTCCTTTCGGTTGCGGGAGGAGGAGGAGGAGGCGGACGGAAGCCCCACGAGCAGTGCCGCACGGCTTCCGTCCACCTCCTCCTCCCGTGACTGAAAGGAAGGCGCGAGCAGGAGGACGGGAAGTCCCGCCTCCCTCCTGGCTCCCTATTGATATTTGCCAGCCCATCCCTCCTGCAAAGGAAATCCTGGAGGGACGACCAGGAGGAGGGAGGAGGCAAGGCAAGACCCGCTGGCAGATGCGTATTTTTAATGGCTGTATTTTTTAATGTATTTTATTCTTAACTGCATGCATGCCCGCCGGCAGGGCAGAGCTTCTTTGCCTCCTCCTCCTCGCCTCCTTCCTTTGCAAGGGGCGGCCCAGGTGAGGGAGGGCGCCATTCCTTCCCCTGCCCCGCGCAGCACTCCCACCCACCCTCTCCCCGAGGTTTGATGACTCTCTCGGGAGAGGGCGGGGGGAAAGCGCTGCGAGGGGGCATTTTTTTAAAAAAAATTATGTTTTCGGGGGGTCGAATCCGCTGCCCCCCAAAACCTGCCGCCCGAGGCCATGGCCTAGTCTGGCCTTATGGGTAATCTGGGCCTGTAGCTTCTCCAAAAGTAGTATTTTGGAATGCCTTAAATAGGTCTCAGGAGCTCCTTTAAGTTCCAGAATGGATTCTCCAGCCCAATAAGATGGAAATTACCAAACAGCCCTGTTTGCAAGGCATCGCTGGAAGAATGTGGCTCCATCATTTGGAAACACGGGTTGCTCTGAAACCAGTCGTTTCACAAACAATGTCTGTTTTCTGCAGTTTTACAAAAGGCTCCAGCGGTGGCACAGAGTTAATAAAAGCACTTCTTGTTCGATTGCTACTGGCAGTTGACACCGACAATGAAATGAATGCTCGCACAATCCTGCCATGTTACTTTGTTACTCTCTCCGAAGGCATGTGGATTCAGCAGCCAAAGACTCTTTGCACCTGGGCAGATTTATTCTCCCTTGTGACAGCTTCATGTGTTCTGCTTCTAAGCCCTGAGACTGGAAATGAAGTCATCCGGAGGGAAGCTGCAACACATCTGCTTCTGCAAAAGATGGTCCTGGGAATGGGCGTTGTTTGGGATCGTGGATCCTCCAATGCCATAAAGTTGCCATAAATGTAACTGATTTAATACTGTTTGTGACACTTTCACCATCCACTACATTTATTTATTTTGAAAAATAAAATAAATAATAATTTTTTAAAAAATACCTTCCGGGTTCGAGCAAGTATCGGTGCCCGGTCATTTGAGAAGTGTAGTAGGATGTAGATTGGGTCATGGGGGCTCTGTGTGCCAAGTTTGGTCTGTATTGGTGAATGGATGAGGGTTGCATGGTATTTAGGAAGTGAGTGGAGGTACTTCAAGTCCCATCATCCATGGTCCACCCTCCTGCAAACTGCAGCAGTATGTACAGTGGCTCATGGGCATGTCCCTCAAACTGCACCAGAACATAAAGGGGGTCAGGGGGGTTATGTGTGCCAAGTGTGGTTTTCATTTGTCATTGCATGAGTGGAGCAGTGGTCTGAGGAAATGAGTCGAAGTACTGCAAGTCCCATCATCCATGGTCCACCCTCCTGCAAACTGCAGCAGTATGTACAGTGGGTCATGGGGGCTCTATGTGCCAACTAATCCGTTGTCCATCTCCCCCAAACCGCACCAGGACGTAAAGGGGGTCAGGGGGGTTATGTGTGCCAAGTTTGGTGCAGGTCCATCACCCGCGCGGGTCGCTGTGGCCTGTGAAAGTAGTAGCCAATCAGAATGCTGGCACATATCCACAAACAAACACACATACAAACTTTCCGCTTTATTATATATATAGATATGGATAGATATAGATATATAGAAGATATAGATAGATAGATTTACTTACTTTGCTTTTAGACCGCCTCTCTCAGCCCGAAGGCGACTCGAGGCGGTGTACAAATAGCAGGAAATGCTCAAGACAAACATATCAACAATTATCAATACAATTCCAACATATACAAATTAGCATTTAACGTTAAAAACACAATATCAGCGTCTCATTATTAAATCGGTTTCTAATTGCATCGTCGTCGTTCCATAGGTCTCAATTTGGTAATCATACTACATCTGCAAATGCCCGGTCAAACATACCTTCCTGCGAAATGTCAGGAGGGAGGGGGCTGACCTGATGTCATTAGGAAGGGCGTTCCAAAGCCGAGGAGCCACCACTGAAAAGGCCCTGTCTCTCGTCCCCACCAATCGCGCCTGCGAAGCAGGCTGGACCAAGAGCAGGGCCTCTCCGGATGATCTTAAGCATCTTGAAGGTTCATAAGGAGAGATGCGTTCGGACATGTAAGTTGGACCAGAACCGTTAAGGGCTTTAAAGGCTAAAGCCAGTACTTTGAATTGTGCCCGGTAGCAAACTGGCAGCCAGTGGAGCTGGGGCAACAGAGGTGTTGTGCGCTCCCTGAGTGCCGCTCCTGTTATCAACCTGGCTGCTGTCCGTTGGACCAGTTGAAGCTTCCGAACAGTCTTCAAAGGCAGACCCACATAGAGGGCGTTGCAGTAATCTATACGGGATGTAACCAGAGCATGGACTACCGTGGCCAAGTCAAACATCCCAAGGTACGGGTGCAGCTGGCGCACAAGTTTTAACTGTGCGAATGCTCTCCTGGTCACCGCCGAAACCTGGGGTTCCAGGCTCAGCGATCACACCCAAACTGCGAACCTGCGTCTTCAGGGAGAGTGTAACCCCATCCAACACAGCTGTAACCCTATGCCCTTTTTGGCCTTTCGACTGACCAGGAGTGCCTCTGTCTTGTCTGGATTCAATTTCAATTTCATTGTCGTCATCATCATTATCATTATTTGACACACAAGATGAGTACACAGCAGACAAGATCACTATTCTGGTTCTTGCATTTGATCACACACCGGACACGTCCCAAGTGTCAAGGACTGTGTGATGTATCGGCGAATAACGTGTGCAGATCTGAGTAAGGTTGTCTTTTGCAGCTGACAGATGGCGATTTTGTCAGTGCCGATTGTGTTTAAGTGCAGGCCAAGGTCTTGAGGCACTGCACCCAGTGTGCCCATCACCACTGGGACCTCTTTACTGGCTTGTGCCAGAGTCTTTGCAGTTCAATCTTTAAATCCTCATATTGTGTCAGCTTTTCCAGTTGCTTCTTATCAATCCTGCTGTCAACTGGGATTGCAACATTGACGATCCATACTTGGCCACGATCACGAGATCAGAAGTCCTGTACTCCAAAATTCTGTCAGTCTGAATGTGGAAGTCTCAGAGTAGTTTGAGGTGGTCATTTTCTATTATTATTATTATTATTGTACGTCATAACAATAATAACAACAATAATAATGTCTGGAGCAACAAGCACCTGAGGCAAAGCACAAAAGTTCGAGGCGATGTAAGCAACCCAGAAGTGACTCTAAACGATCTAGTCCGTGAGCTGCTTTTTGCCGATGCTGCTGCCCTTGTCACCCATTCAGAAGCAGCTCTGCAGCGCCTCACATCCTGCTTTGCAGCAGTTGCAGAGCTGTTTGGGCTGGAAGTCAGCCTGAAGGAAACGGAAGTCCTCTACCAGCCCACACCACAGGAAGAACACCATCATCCCCACGTCAGCATAGGGAAATCTGTGTTTAAGTCTGTTCAGCAGTTCGCCTACCTGGGAAGCATCATCTCTTCAGACGCCAAGATTGAGAAACAGAGAGATCACAGATTAGCAAAGGCATAGAGTGCATTCGGACAGCTTCACAAAAGAGTCTGGAGCAACAAGCACCTGAGGCAAAGCACAAAAATCAGTGTGTACAGAGCTATCGTACTGTCTATTCTCCTATATGGGTCTGAAACATGGGTCACCTATCGCCAACACCTACGACTCCTCGAACGCTTTCATCAGCGCTGTCTTTGCACAATCCTAAATATACACTGGACCGACTATGTGACGAATGTTGCTGTCCTTGAGCAAGCAGGGATCACCAGCGTTGAGGCCATGCTATTGAGAACACAGCTGTCCTGGGCAGAGCACGTCTCTAGGATGGAAGACCACCGCCTCCCAAAGATACTACTCTTCGGTAAACATGGGTCAGAACAAGAGAGGCGCCCCAAAAAGAGATATAAGGATTCCCTGAAACAACATCTCAGGCTCGGCCAGATTGATCACCAACAATGGTCCACCCTGGCCTCACATCGGGAGGCATGGAGACGCACTATCCACAATGCTGCGGCCTCTTTTGAGGAGTCACTCCGAACAGGTCTCGAAGAGAAACGACAACGCAGAAAGAACCGCAACTTGGAAACAATATCACCCAAGGATACTTTCTGCTGTGCTTTCTGCAACCAGACTTGCCTATCTCGGATTGGCCTTTTTAGTCATCAAAGCCCTTGTAGAAAGAGTGGGATGAGTCCTTCCTGAATCTTTGTTCGCGAAGAAAAGCCAGAGAGAGAGAGAGAGATAATAATAATAATAATAATGGTTATTATTATTGTTATGTTTATTTTTATCCCACTTTTTCTCTCCATATGGAAACTCAAAGTGGCTCGCAGTTTAAAACATTATGATACAACTTAAAACATACACATATAGGAATATTAAAACAGTATTAAACCGTATTAGGAATGTGCTTAATCCCTTACGCCTTCGATCTCTTTCCTAATAACCACCTTGAAGCCTCGTAGAGTGAGTGTGTGGATACTTGAAAAGATCTCAGGCCAAGACAGGCCCGGATTAACACCTTTTTGCGCCCTAGGCCACACTTTGGAATTACGCCCCCTTTAAGCCAACCTCTACCGCTCGCACCCCCCCCCCCGGGAAAGGGCCAGGGCCCCTCCTTACCCACCGGGCAGCAGAGTAGGAAGGCCAAGGCCATCAGGAGGGTCTGTCACACCTCAAGGGCCTCAGGCGTCGCTTTTGCTTGAGCAAGACTTTAGCCAAGAGCCTCAGGCCTCACTCTTGCCTGGGCAACACTTTAGCCAAGGTGATAGAAGGATGTTATCCAAACCAGCTTGTTTTACTCTCAAACCTTGTCTTGGGCCTCCCTGCCTTTCCCGTGAGAAGCCAGGGGTGAATGCATAACATAGGCAGCTCAAGGCAACTATCAATCATGGAGCTGTGACACTCGACGCGCTGACATCAAAGCCAGGGAACCCTATATCTGCCCAGAGATCCCCAATGGGGGCATCTCGTACCAACGCCGCGCTAAGGAAATGATCCTGTAAGAGAGGCCACATTGGGCCTTCCAGCAAGCTTGTGCCAGCCAGCTATCACCAGGCTGTCTTGATCCAGCGTTGTGCCTTGTTCCTGCTCGTCGTCGAGATCCTGTGATTGATCCTGAAAGACTTGCTCTCTACTGAACTCTTTGCCTTTAAGACAAGCCATCCTGGCCTTATTTACTGCAGCTGGGATCCTTTGAAAGACTTCCTTTGCATCCGGCTTGTTTCTGCTTTTAACCCAGTTTGGGTTTACTAGAGACTGCCTATATTATCAACCCAGCTTTGTTCCAGTTTGCTTCCAGCGGAACCCTGTGTTGCCACGGGACTATTACTCCTTTGCTGAATCCTGTTGATTGCTGCTATTTGGAGGCACTATAAAGATTGCCTCCAAACACTTTCCTGTGAGAACGCTTCAATTCTCCGTAAAGATCACGCTCAGGCAGGGCTCGATCCAACCAGATTTATTGCAGGTATAACACCTATAAAGCCAAAGCAGTGACCCTTCACCCAAACACACCTTATATACCCCGACCCCCTCCTTCCCTTCCCTTGCAACATCCTGGGAAGGTTGCATCATGTCCTGCTGACTCACTGTCCAAGGGATATGACCTCATCCCCCTCTGAGTCAGCATATTCTCATTCATTGTCCAATGTCCAGAGGAGGTTACTTCACTTCCGTTCTGATCCAGCACTTTCCCCTGAGGATTGCATCATCCTGGGGATTTCCCAATGTTCAATGTCAAAGCAGGTCAAGGCAGACTGGGGCTCTTTGCCTCTTCTAGGCTAAGAGCTCCCAGCTCTGACAGAATAGCCTCCTCCACTCCGTCCTCCCCTGCAGGAACAAAATATCATTCAATCCTTGGATGGAAGGGGGCCAACATACCGCTTTAACAAGCTACAATGAAAGGTAGGGTGAATCTTGTTCATCCCTTTGGGCAAAACCAGTCGATATGACACCTTGTTCACTACCTGACTAATGCGAAATGGGCCAATATATTTCGGGCTTAATTTCCGGGAGGGCAACCCCAATTTAATGTTCTGAGTGGATAACCACACCAAGTCCCCCACCTGATACTCCTCCCCTTCCTGTCTCCGCTTGTCTCCATATTTCTTATAAGATCTTTGGGCCTTCCTAAAGCTTCGGTAACCTCCTTCCATTCTTTCCGAGCTCGCACCGCCCAGTCCTCTCCCCCCTCCTCAGCAACACCAAACAGCTGGGGCATGGGAGTCACTTCCTGTCCATAAACTATCGCGAAGGAGACTTCCCAGTTGACGAATGCACAGATCCGTTATACGCCATCTCGGCGCACGGCAACAGGTCCGCCCAATTGTTTTGCTCCCTGTTGCTAAAAATCCGCAGGTAACTCCCCAAAGACTTTTTAACGTCCTTTCTGCGGCCCCATTGCAGCAAGGATGATAAGCTGTCGCAAGAAGCCTGTCCACCCCAAACAATCTAAAAACTTCTCCCAGAATCTCGCAGTGAACTGAACCCCTCGGTCACTGAGGACCTGCTCCGGGCAACCATGTAGTCTATATATATGACGTATATACAACTCCGCTAACTTCTCGGCTGACGGCAACCCCTTCAGCGGAACAAAGTGAGCCTGTTTGGAGAACAGATCTAGCACCGTCCAAATATACTTATAACCTCGACTAGACGGCAGTTCCCCTACAAAGTCTGTGCTTACATGGCTCCATGGTCGAATCGGTGTAGCCACCACTTGTATCAATCCTTGAGGCCTAGCCGTAGGAGCCTTTCTCCGGGCACACGCCTCACAACTACGGACATATTCCCGCACTTCCGCTCGTACTCCAGGCCACCAATACCGCCTTGTCACCACTAGGAGGGTCTTAGTAAATCCCCAATGACCAGCAGTCTTATGGTCATGACTTAATTCCAACACTTTCTTCCTTAATCCACAAGGAATATATATCTTGGCTCCTACAAACCATACACCATTCACCCATCGACACTCCTTTTCATGACTCCCCAACCAATCGTCTTCCTTATAATGGCCTTGCAACTCAGAATACCATTCTTCCTCTTCCACCTTCTCCTCTTTCTTCAACTCCTTAACCTGAGACCGGGTCTGCACCCCCAGACCCCACTGTTTCTTGGTAAACACGCTTTCCAACTCCCCAGGGCGATTAGGGCTCCCTAAGGGATATCGAGACAGGGCATCCGCCACAACGTTCTCTTTACCCTTAATATGTTGCAATGAAAAATCAAATCGGGCGAAATATTGAGCCCACCTCACTAGCTTCGGGGACAACTTCTGGGGGGCTTTTAAGTATTGTAAATTTCGATGGTCCGTCAACACCACAAATGGGTGGACCGCTCCCTCCAAGAAATGCCGCCAGGTCTGTAATGCACACTTAACAGCGAACGCCTCCTTCTCCCAGACCGGCCATCCTCTCTCATGCTCCCCAAACTTCTTCGAGAAGTATGCACATGGTCTTAACCGTCCCAATTCATCCTTTTGCAACAAAGCCCCTCCATACGCCCATGCCGAAGCGTCACACTGCACCACAAAGGGTTTATCAGTGTCTGGATGTACCAACAAAGGGCCCCTAGTGAAAGCCTCTTTCAACTTCTCAAATGCCCCCTGGCATGCTTCTGTCCAAATCAACTTAGCTCCCGGAGACTTAGCCTTCTTAGTCTCCCCCTTTCCTTTAGTCTTCAAAAGATCCGTCAAAGGAAGTGTGACACTGGCAAAGTCCTCAATAAAGGTACGATAAAAATTAGCTAATCCTAAGAACGCCTGCAGCTGCCTCCGCGTCTGCGGAGCCTCCCAACTCAACACATCTTCAACCTTGCAGGGTCCATAGCAACTCCTTGCTCACTAATGCGATAGCCCAGGAAATCGATCTGATTCTTGCTAAACTCGCATTTACTTAACTCGCATACAGCTTCGCTTGCCTACGCCTCCAGCACTTCCCGAACCAACCTCTCATGCTCCTCCTTCGTCCGCGACACCACCACTATATCATCCAGATACACAAATACCCCCTATATAATAGGGGTGCAGCACCTCATTAATTAATTGCATAAATATGCCGGGGGCTCCGGCTGATCCGAAAGGCATAACGGACCATTCGAATAATCCTAGAGGGCAGGAAAAGGCCGTCTTCCATTTATCACTCTCCTTCACACGCACCATATGAAAGGCGTCTATCAGGTCCAACTTTGTAAAGTACCTACCTCCTCCCAACTGACCCAACAAATCCTTAATCAAAGGCAAAGGATAACAATTCGTAGTACTCACTGCATTTAATCCCCGGTAATCTATGCATAACCGAAGCTTTCCATCCTTTTTCTCCCTAAATATTACTGGAGCTGCTACAGGTGACTCAGACCTCTCAATGAACCCCTTACCTAAATATTCATCAATCTGCTCCCGCAGTACTTCTTTCTCCCGCCCTGACATGGCATATATCTTGGGTTTGGGCAATGAAGCCCCTTCTTTAATCTCCACCTTGCACTGTACGTTCCTAAAGGGTGGAAGGCTCTTGGCCCCCACAGGATCAAACACATCAGCATAATCCCGATACTCTTCGGTTACCCCCTGAACCTTAATCTTACTCCCTTCTTCCTTCTTAGGGCTACACTGTAAAGTACCCAACTTCCAATCAACCTTGGGGTTGGCCTGTTCTAACTACGGCATTCCCAATACCACTTCAGGGCCTTTTATGGGGGCTATTACAAAATCTATTTCCCCCCCATGGGCCCACCCGGCCCTTCAACCCCTTAGTCCCCACAGGGAATGGTCCTCCCTCTATAAATGACCCATCCATTTGTGCAAACTGTACAGGGGCAGGCATAATTTCAGTATTACATTCTAACTTCTGAACCAAACTTGGTGCTATCATATTTTCAGAACACCCACAATCTACGAGAGCTTGATGACTCTCATAATTCCCCTTTTTACATAATTCCAAAGGGCACTGTATACACTGGGGATTCCCACTCACCCCAATGTCTTGCCCCTCATCCCTGGACCCCGCCGCAACTCTAGCGGTAGCCACTCTATTGGGGTTCAGCACATGCTTCTTTTGGCATTGCGCCGCAAGATGTCCGGGTTGTGCACACACAAAACACAGGCCTCTTCCCAACACCGGCTTCCGCACGACATTGGGCCTCCCGTCACTGGCACCGGCACGCCTAGGCTCTCCTCGGTTCGCACGCCCATCTCCCGAGCCGCGTCCGGGTCCACGAAATCTCCCCGACTGGGACTTCCGTCGCTGCACCTGGGCCAGGATCCCCTCGACGTTGCCAGCCAACTGGATCCACCCATCAACATCACCGGGATCTCCACGATGAAGGCACCACTCCAAGATCTCTCTCCAAGCCGTCCTTAAACAGCTCCAACAGCGTTGCGGGGGGACCATTCAGCAACCTTCCCGCCAGGCTCATGAACTCGTCTGCATACTCTGTCACCGATCGGCCACCTTGAGTCAGGTTCCGCAATGCCTCCTTAGCCTTCACTCTCTCAAGAGGGTCTCGGAAGCAATTTCTTATGGCCAACAGGAATCCTCGCAATGACCGCATGCATGGGTCTCTACGATCATGGCATTGTACATACCACTCCGCCGCCTTTCCTTTGAAGACCGCACCAACAGCACGCACCCGGCTGCCATCACTGGGTAGAGGTGACCATAATCCTCCATGTGGTCTCTCACTGCTGCGACAAAGAAGGCTACTTTGTTGGCCTCTCCCTCAAACTCTACACGAAGAGGCTCCTTCCTGGGTCTCCTCTCCAGCTCCCGGGATTGGGATTCTCTCCACAGTGGGGCTTCCTCAGGCCTCTGAATCCCTCTTTCCAACCCCGCCGCCTGCGGGCGCTCCGAAGATCGGCTTCCCTTACGAGCTGGAGGCCACCCAACCGGTTCTCTTACTTGGCGGGCCCTTCTGGTCCACACTCCCATGGGAGATCTAGGACGTTCTTCCGGCCTTCCACCATCCATCCAGGACTGCCATGTGAAGTCTCCACCTCCAGGCGCCACCCACATGGACTCCTCCTGATCCCTCTGCGATACTATACGGAGGGTATGTTCCATCGCCGCCATTCAGCATTTTATCACGTCCATCTCCGTCGGGGACGTTGGTTCAGGGGTCTCGCTCCCACTCGCCGGCCCCTTACTCACACTTCTCACTGGGTCCACCTGAGCTGGCATGCCACTCCATACCGCTTCTCTGGTCCCTCCGGTCTTCCGGAAATCCACCTGAATGGGAGCACGAACCTTCCGTGCCCCCATTTCTCTGGATGCACCTTCAGCTCCATCATAGCCCACCTGAGGAGGAAACACACGCTGTCTTCCTGCTTCTCTGTGCTGCTCGTCCACCTGAGCAGGGCGCCACGACGCCCCCACTTCTCTGGACTCGTCCGGGAACCCCACATGGTCAATAGTGGTCCATTCCCACTCCATCGTTCGCCGGACCTCATCTGGAGCAAGGTTCCAAGTATCCAAATAATCCTCCTCCTCCAACCTCTCCATCTTGGGAAAGTTGGTATGGGCTTTGGCTTCTGTGAGAACGCTTCAATTCTCCGTAAAGATCACGCTCAGGCAGGGCTCGATCCAACCAGATTTATTGCAGGTATAACACCTATAAAGCCAAAGCAGTGACCCTTCACCCAAACACACCTTATATACCCCGACCCCCTCCTTCCCTTCCCTTGCAACATCCTGGGAAGGTTGCATCATGTCCTGCTGACTCACTGTCCAAGGGATATGACCTCATCCCCCTCTGAGTCAGCATATTCTCATTCATTGTCCAATGTCCAGAGGAGGTTACTTCACTTCCGTTCTGATCCAGCACTTTCCCCTGAGGATTGCATCATCCTGGGGATTTCCCAATGTTCAATGTCAAAGCAGGTCAAGGCAGACTGGGGCTCTTTGCCTCTTCTAGGCTAAGAGCTCCCAGCTCTGACACTTTCCTATACCTACCTATTCTAAATAAAACCCGTTGAACCTCAGCTGCCGTGTGGTTTATCCAGGAAGGTCAGGCTCCAAGGGCCCCAGGGGGCGACAGGCTCCGGCAGGCGCTTCCCATGGCCAGGCGGAAGGAGGAGTGTCCCGGGCAGCCGAGAGCCAGAGAGACAGGAGAGCCGAGGGGAAGCGAGCGTACGGGCGGGTGTCCTCCATTTCTGTGTCCATCCGTCCGTCCGTGCCTGGCCAGTGTGCTAGGAAGGCAGAAGAGTCCCACCTGGCAGGGCAAGGGACAGGCCACGCTCACAGCCAGCCCCCTCCCCCTGGCGGAGAACGTGTCCTCCCCCCCCGGGCGGACCCTGAGCCTTGACCCTGACCCTCGCTTGGCCCAAGTCTTCTGGAGGAGCCTCCTCCCTCCTTCCCTCCCTGCCGGTTGCAAAGGTCCTGGGCTGCCCCCCCCCAAAGATGTGCCTTCAAGGGCGGAGGCTTCCTGAGGGGGTGGGTCCGTTGCCAAACGAGAGCGAAAGGGGCCTCCTCCCTCCCTCTCTCCCTCCCTCTCGCAAAAGCCACATTTCGGGAGCTGAACCCACTCTCCCCACTCATGTT
Source organism: Anolis apletophallus (assembly GCA_030556195.1). NCBI lineage: Eukaryota > Metazoa > Chordata > Lepidosauria > Squamata > Anolidae > Anolis > Anolis apletophallus. The sequence goes on from JARBWK010000015.1 coordinate 9,194,835, forward strand.
TTGATGATAGAAGCCACGAGGAAAGACTGGCTGACATGGGCAACTCACCAGCCCTGGGGGAGACTCCGGCAAGAATGATGCTCCACCCGGGACTGTGCCCCCCACGCAACCCATTCAGAACACACAAACACACCCGTAAGGGTCATTATTTGCACAAAAGCAGAGAGTTTCCCTGGTGAACAACAGCTCTCTCTCTCTCACACACACACACAGTCAGGAAGCTCTTCCTCTCCCTCCCTCCCTCCCTCCCAAGAAGCAGAGCCCCCCACCTGGCCTCTGCCTCCTTCCCAACCAAGGGAGCAGCCAAGGGCCCCAGGGACAGCCTCCCCAGGAAAGATGGAGGGAGGGGGCCAGCAAGGTCGGGGCGCCTGCCCGCACGCCATTCGCTCCCTCCCTCCGCAAAGGAGGCCATGTCCAGAACCGGAAGGGAGGGTGGGAGGGAGGGAGAAGAGGGCCAGGTCCTCGGGATTGGACCCGGGGACAGAGCCAGACACAGGCCCGGATTACCCATAAGGCCATCTGAGGCCCTGGCCTCGGGCGGCGGATTTGGGGGGGCGGCATTTATGGGCCTGAAGGAAGGGGTGAGGGGAAGTCCCGCCGCCCCTAGGGCGATTAACGCGGCTTCCCCCGCCGCCGCCCCGCTCGCGTGGGTGCCACTCCTTCCATCAGTGAAGGGAGGAGGGGCGCCGGTGCGAGCTGGGCGGCGGCGGGGGAAGCCGCGTGAGTCGCCCTAGGGGCGGGACTTCCAGCGGCGCCTTCTCTTTCTCGCCGGCAGCGGCTCTGCCCCTCCTCCCGTCAGTGAAGGGAGGGGGCGGAACCGGTGAGAGGGAGAAGGCGCCGCTGGAAGTCCTGCCCCTAGGGCGACTCACGCAGCCGCACCGGCGCCCCTCCTCTTCACTGATGGACGGAGTGGCACCCACGCGAGCGGGGCGGCGGCGGGGAAGCCGCGTTAATCGCCCCGCTCGTGTTTGGGGCACGGGTGAGCTGGGCGGCGGCGGGGGAAGCCGCGTGAGGGGCGGGACTTCCAGCGGTGCCTTCTCCCCTCACGCCAGTTCCGCCTCCTCCCTTCACTGAAGGGAGGAGGGGCGGAGCCGCTGCCGGCAAGAAGAAGGCGCCGCTGGAAGTCCCGCCCCTAGGGCGACTCACGCGGCTTCCCCCGCCGCCGCCCAGCTCGCACCGGTGCCCACTGAAGTGAGGAGGGTTGGGAAACACTGGCATAGAGTGCATTCAGAAGGCTTCATGAAAGAGTCTGGAGCAACAAGCACCTGAGGCAAAGCAACATTCCTCAGATAGTCAGTCCAGTGTACACTTAGAATTGTGCGAAGACAGCGCTGATGAAAAGCGTTTGAGGAATCGTAGGTGTTGGCGATAGGTGACCCATGTTTCAGACCCATAGAGCCCCAGACCCCTCTGTACACACTGACCCTGCCCCGCCCCGGGGCGTCATTTAGACAGCCGGCCTTGGGCGGCACAGTCCGCTAATCCGGGCCTGGCCAGACACCCTCCCCATAACCAACACACCCAACTCCCCCTTGGCATTCGCAAGCTCTGAGAGTTGGGAGAGACCCCAGGGGCCGGCCACGGCGTTTTTATTTGTTTCAACGTATTTTGGGAGGGTCCGTGATCTACGTCCCCCTCGGCTTGCGCCCCTAGGCCATGGCCTAGGTTGGCCTTATGGGTAATCCGGGCCTGGGCCAAGACAAACACAATGCCTCTCACATAAGACCCTGAGTGGCTTTAGGTTCTATTTCCTGTGACAGACCCTTCATTCGATGGCCAGGAAGTCCCACCAACTGCTCAAGTGGAACGCTAACCATCCCAAAGGATGTGGAAATCCTTTCTGAACCTGCACGATTGGTGGTTCCCTTGAGAAAGAAACTCCTTGGATTCTTTTCAAGAGCATCCGGGATCTGCCATAACAGTTAAGTGTCGAGGCGTGAGCAAGATGTAATATTTGGTCTCCCTCTCTCTCCGGGAAGGCAAAATATCTATTTATCTCCAAAGCAAACACATTTGCTCATCATGTTTTCAAAAAAGCACAGGTTTTTCTGTCAGCGAATGATGAGACAGCAATGCCGCGAGATGCATCTCTCCAGAGAGGTGTGAATCGTTTGGCACAAATGTCTGTTAAGGGAATACAACATGCCCGTCTCCGGAGAAACAAATGTCAGAGCAGAGTTGCAAGCCAGCGTTATGCATCTCATCAGCGCAACGCAAGAGTTGGGCGCTCTCATTTCTCGCCATCTTTCAACGTCCTTTCCCCAATATTAAGCAGAGAAAAGGAACAACCTTCTCTCTCTCTTATTTCACGGAACAGAAGTGACAACAACAAAAAGGTAGAGTAAGAAAAAATGTGTGGTTAATGTATTCTCAGATTTCAGGGACGCATAGCAATAATGTACGAGGGCGGGTCAATAAGTCTGTGACTTTTTGAATGAAACACAGGTTTTTGGATAAAAAAATCGTTTTATTTTTCAACGTCGTCTCCTCTGAGCTCTATACACTTTGTCCAACGTTTCTCCAATTTTTTTATCCCTTCCGAAAAATAAGATTTGTCGAGGTCATCAAAATAGGTATTTGTTTGTGAGAGGATTTCATCGTTGGGGTCAAATCTCTTTCCGCCGAGCCATTTCTTCAGGTTTGGAAACAAGAAATAGTCACTCGGGGCTAAATCCGGAGAATCGGGCGGATGAGGGAGCAATTTGTATCCCAATTCATGGATTGTTGCCATGGCAATTGCACCCTTGCATTGTCCTAGTGCAAAATAACTTTTTTCTTGGCCAAATGCAGTCGTTTCTTTTTTCAAATCCTCATTACATTTTATTTATTTATTTGTTTGTTCAATCTTATATTCCGCCCCTCCCGGCCGGCTCGGGGCGGTTCACACACATGTTAAAATGCACTGTAAAACAGTGATACATCACAAAACAACAAGAATAAAAGTTGCAAATGGTGCAACAACAGTAATAGTAGACAGTTACAATCTCCAGGGGCATCAATCGAAGGCAATTCTGAACAATACAGTTTTGCAGGCCCTCCGGAATGGGATAAGCTCCGCCATAGCCCGGACATCATCTGGCAATACATTCTAGAGCGTTGGGGCAGCGACTGAAAAGGCTCGTTGCCTTGTGCTGGAGAGGTGGCAGGAGCGGAGAGATGTTACCGTCAACTGGTTGCGCTCTCCCGAGCGCAGTGATCTCAGGGGAACGTATGGGGTGAGGCGGTCCCTCAGATACACCGGCCCCAGACCATGTAAGGCCTTGAAGGTCAGAACCAACACCTTGAAGACAATTCGGTACTCAATTGGAAGCCAGTGCAATTGCCGTAGGATGGGCGTGATGTGCTCTCTTGCCGGCGCTCCCGCCAGCAAGCGAGCTGCAGCATTTTGCACCAGCTTCAGTTTTTGAATTGTCGACAAGGGAAGGCCTATGTAGAGGCCGTTACAGTAGTCTAACCTCGAGATGACCGTCGCTTGGATTACCGTGGCAAGGTTGTCCCTGGACAGGTAGGGGGCCAGTCGCCTAGCCTGTCGCAGATGGAAAAATGACGTTTTGCTGACCGCGGAGACCTGGGCCTCCATGGCCAGCAATGGGTCCAACTGAACCCCCAGGCTTTTGATCAAAGATGACGGGCTCAGCTGCTTGCCATCCAGGGTAGGCAACCGGCATTCGTCCAGCCCAGGCCGACCAGGCCACAGAATCTCCGTCTTCGATGGATTCACCTTCAGCCGGCGGAAGGTGAATCGACCCAATAAGTTGGCATAATATTCGCCATTGATTGTTTTACCCTTTTGAAGGGAGTCAATGTGGATTATACCGCGTGCATCCCAAAAAACAGTCGCCATGACTTTATTGGCTGACACACCCACCTTGGCCTTCTTTGGTGCCGATTCACCCCGAGAAACCCACTGTTTTGACTGCTGTTTGGTCTCTGGTGTGTTGTGGTGGATCCACGTTTCGTCCACGGTTACAAAAAGGCGCAAAATTTTTGGAGATGAAGTATCTTTCCCATCCAGGGCCAGGTTTTGCTGAGACAAGGCAGTTTCCAAGCAAGGAATTGGAGTGCCATGTGAATTTTGCCAGCATCCCTGGCTTCAGCAAGGAAGCTCTGAAATTCCAGGACATGCATTCCTTTTTTTTAAAAAAAATGTTGTTGCAAATTAATGCCAGCGTTATCGGAAATCAGCAGGAAATCTCGCGACAACATCTTCAGAACTATCAATGCAAATATAGTTAACTAGCTGTACCCGGCACGCGTTGCTGTGCCCTATTTAGGAGATGCGAGATGTAAGGGTTGGAAATGATGTTACTTACGGTCTTGGTGGAGTCATGTAGGCATGAATTGTGCACTTTCTATGTGTGCTCCAAATGATGTCATCTGGAAGCATGAGTTGTGTTGTCTTATATAGCAGAGGAAGTGTTTTGATTCTGGAGTGTGTCCACTCAGCAAAGTCTGTAGTGGTTGTGGAGGAGTGGCAAGTGGTGGTAGAGAGACTTTACCGGCTAGGCAGCACATTCCTGGTGTTTCTGCTGGGTATTTCAGGGCTTTGCAGTGTGTGCAGATGTGCGTTAGGGTGCCAATGTCGGCCTCTGGCGCCATGCTGTAGTCTTCTGCAGCGTTGTATCTGAAGGCTAGGCGGTGGAATTGGTTGTGGTGTTTTTTGAAGTTTGTTTTTCTGTGTCGCGACGTCGTGTTTCTTTCGCGCTTTGTTGTTCTTGCGCTGCTGTTGTGTTGCATTTCTGCGTCTTTGTTGTTCCTGGCTGCGCGCTTCTTCTTGTCGTGCAGTTCTTTGCATTTGGTTCTCAGCTGTGTCTGTCGTGCAGTGACCTGTTGTTTGTGTCTCTGCTGCGCAGTGTGTTTCTGTTCTGGCGTTTGTTCTGCCCTTTTTTTGTTTGATGTATGTAGCGCTGTGAGTGTGTCGTCCAATGCTGTTATTTTTATAAGGCATGGCTTGTCTTTTAGGTCAGTTTATGTCTGTGTGGAAGGAAGGAATGGTTTTAGTTTGTGGTGTTTGTAGGTGTTGTGTGTACGGGGTCCCATAAGGTTGGTGGGATGGGTTGTGATTGGAAGTTGTGTTGTGTTGTGTGGGTAGGTATTTGCTGGAGAATTGCTCCCTCAGAGTTTGATTTTGGCAGTTTAACCCTCAAACACCAACTGAAATCTCTCAGCATTCTATCCTAGCCTTGGATGGCTCTTGCCAGCGTTGCTATGGTTACAGCAGTTATGCAAATCCGCCCTTATTGGCAGCCAATCATGTTGTTCAGAATGTAGAGGCTGGGTGAGTCTTTGGCTGCCCCGGAGGATGCTGGTAAATGTAGTTTTATTTTTATTCGTTTTTTGGGGGCCTTTTAGGTTTTGGGGGGGGAAGTTTCTTTGCTTCAAACGTACCTTGCTTGAGGCCTATTTCTGTTGGCAAGTATTGTGTTTCTGCGTTGTATGGTTTCTTTGTTTGAGGTATACATCACATGACGTGAACTCATTTATATAATAGATTGGAGGGAAGGGGTGCTTTTGGACCATAACACAGAGAGCCACCAGGAGACGGGCTGACGGGAGGTGATAAGTACATTAGGAACACGATTAACCAATGCCACGCTTCAAATAATTTTTTGTGGTTGGGGGCCTTTATTAATTAATAGCAAGACCAAAACTACCAGATTGACCGACCCAGTCAATTTTAAGTTGTGAATGTTAATCTGCATTTTATCAGTCGATTTTAACTTGCATTGTAACTCTGTTTATCCTGTTGTGTGTCGTTTAATAGTGTTTTATCTCTTGTTTAAGTGATGCTGTATCCTGCCTCAGCTCCCTTGTGGTGCAGAGGGTTAATTAAATCACTGAGCTGTTGAACTTAATGACCAAAAGGTTCCATGCCGTCATGCCAGCCACATGACCTTGAAGGTGTCCATGGACAACACTGGCTCTTCAGCTTAGAAATAGAGATAAGCACCATCCCCCAGAGTTGGACATCACTAGACCTAATATCAGGGGGGAAACCTTTACCTAACCTGATTCAAGCTGCAGGGAGAGGCAAGCAATAAATTCATTATTATTATTATTATTATTATTATTATTATTATTACACTAGAGTCCCCGATGGCGCAGCGAGTTAAACGGCTGAGCTGCTCAACTTGCTGATCAAAAGGTCAGCGGTTTGAATCCAGGGAGCAGGATGAGCTCCTGCTGTTAGCCCCAGCTTCTGCCAACCTAGCAGTTTGAAAACATGCAAATGTGAGTAGATGAATAGGTACTGCTTCTGCAGGAAGGTAATAGCGCTCCATGCAGTCATGCTGGCCACATAACTTTGGAGATGTCTATGGGCAACCCCGGCTGTTTCACTTAGAAATGGGGATGAGTGCCAACCTCCAGAGTCAGACATGACTAGACTTAATGTCAGGGGAAAACCTTTACTTTACCTATAGAGAAGCACATGCTTTGACAAAGAGACTTCTACTTGATGGAACAAAGCCTTTAAATGCATGCTAAGCACACCAACGAACCTGACTCTGAGGCAGTTAAAAGTCTCATCTGAAAACACTCTAAGAGATGGCTATTCCTCTAGATCAGGGGTCGGGAACGTCTGAGGTGCGAGAAAGTCTGAGTATGTAAGGGTTGGAATTGATGTTACTTATGGTCTTGGTGGGGTCATGGCTGTGTCGTTGTGGGTTGTTCTGGTGGGTGGGATGTTGAAGTCCTGTGGAGTTGTCGGTGTGTGGTGTTGCTGGCGTTCTGCAGAGCTTGTGGATATACAATGTTTTGTGTCTTTCCGTCTGCTGTGTTGATGTAGAGGTTCTGTGGTTTCCCAACTCTGGAGCACGCCACGTAGTTGTCCGTGGGAGAAGCATTCTGTGTCAAGGTCTATGCCACAGATTTGCAGTGTTTGTCCTTGAGCCTTGTTTATGGTGATGGCAAAAGCTAGTGTAGTGCAGTGTCTTTCTGTTCTGGCGTTTGTTCTGCCCTTTAAGAACATAAGAAGAGCCATGCTGAATCGGGCCTTGTTTGATGTATGTAGCGTTGCGAGTGTGTTGTCCGATGCTCTTTTTAGGAGGCATGGCTTGTCTTTTGGGTCAGCTTATGCCTGTGTGGGAGGAAGGAATGGCATACAAATGGGTTGAGCAGTAGACGCAAGGTTGTGTTATGTGCGTATTGTGTTGTGTGTAGGTATTACTTTTTGGTGAGTTAGTGGGTGTGTGGTGGCATTGTGGGTGGTAGTATGTTGGGGAATGCTTGTGTGGGTGGGGTGTTTTGGGTGTTTGTGTGTGTTTGTAGAGTATCAGTGCAGTGTTGTGTTGTGGTTGGAGTATAGGTGGAGTTGGTTTTTGTTTGTGGTGGTGGTAGGTGTTGTGTGTGCGGGGTCCCGTAAGGTTGGGGGGATGGGTTGTGATAGGAAGTTGTGTTGTGTGGGTAGGAATTGCTGGAGTATTGTGCCTGGGACGTGTGTGTATTTGGAGGTGAGTGTGGTGGGGAGTAGTGAGTGCAGTCCTGGGTTTTGTGTTGGGGAAATTGTCAGGTATTTGTGGGGTGTATTTTGTGTGTGTTGTGGTGACATAGTTGTCTCAGTCTGCCTGTGTGCTGGTTGTGATGTGGAGGGGGTGTTGCTTTTGCCAGTGGTGTTTGTTGTGAATTTTGGTTGGGGTGGGTTTTTGTGTTGTAGGAGTGTGTTTTTTTGTGGGTTTTGCAAGTTTGTGTTATTCATGCGGTATGTGTTTGTCAGTGGTGCCTGTGTCCCTGGTGCCCTATTTGTCTCCCTCCTAGAGCTTGGCCTTGGCAGTTTAACCCACAAACACCAACTGACTAAACTCAAATCACTCAGCATTCTATCCTAGCCTTGGCTGGCTTCGCCCACTGTTACTATGGTAACTCAACCTCCCTGCATTTTGTGTGGGCCGATGTTGGCCAATGAGTTTCGCTGGCGACCGCAGAGGATGCTGGGAAATGTAGGTTTTTTTATCGTTGTTTTGGGGCCTTCTAGGTTTTGGGGGGGAGTTTCTTTGCTAAAAAACCTTCCTTGCCTGAGGCCTATTTTTGTTGCCAAGTTTGGTGTGTCTGACTTGGAAGGTTTCTCTGCCTCTGGCAGTCATTCGATGATGAGTCTTCATATATATGACTGGGTTCAACTAAATGAGTCTTCATATATATGACTGGGTTCAACTAAATGAGTCTTCATATATATGACTGGGTTCAACTAAATGTGAGTGTATACTTACATACGATGAGAAAAGGATTCCCCCGGCAGAATGACGGGGGACTTCAGACCTGGCTCTGCAAAAGGCATGCTCAGGACTCTGGGAAGGAAGAGAAGGCGGAAGGAAGGAAGGGGGAAAGAAAGAAAGAGGAAATAAAGGAGGGAGGGGGAAAAGAAGAAAGAAAAGAAGAACGAACTATGGAAAAGGAAGAAAGGAAAAGCAGGAGAGAGACAAGGAGGGGAAAAGAATGAAGGAAATGGGAAAGGAGGAAAGGAAAGGGTGGGGAAAAGAAAGGGAAGGGAGTGAGGAAAAAGTAAAATAATGAAGGGGAAAGAAGAAAAGAAAGAAGGGGGGAGAGGGAAGTGAAAAGAAAGGCAGGAGAAGGAAAGGAAGACTTGAGGAAAAAGAATAGAAGAGGAAGGAAGAAAGAGGGAGAATGGATGAAAGAAGGAAGGGGAGAGAGGGAGGGAAAAGGAAGGAGAGAAGGAATGGAAGAGGAAGGAAGGAAAGGGTGAAGGGGAGAAAGAAAGGAAGAGGAAGGAAGGAAGGAAGGAAGAGGGGGAATGGAGGAAAGAAAGGGAGAAAGGAAGGAAGGAAGAGGGGGAATGGAGGAAAGAAAGGGAGAAAGGAAGGAAGGAAGGAAGAGGGGGAAGGGAGGAAAGAAAGGGAGAGAGGGGGGAAAGGAAGGAGAGAAGGAGAAGGAAAGGGTGAAGGGGAGAAAGGAAGGAAGGAAGGAAGAGAAGGAAGGAAGAGGGAGAATGGAGGAAAGAAGGAAGGGGAGAGAGGGAGGGAAAATGAAGGAGGGAAGGAAAGAATGGAAGAGGAAGGAAGGAAGGAAGAGGGAGGAAAGAAGGAAGGGGAGAGAGGGAGGGAAAAGGAAGGAGAGAAGGAAAGAATGGAAGAGGAAGGAAGAGGGAGGGAGGAAAGAAGGAAGGGGAGAGAGGGAGGGAAAAGGAAGGAGAGAAGGAAAGAATGGAAGAGGAATGAAGGAACGAAGAGGGAGGAAAGAAGGTAGGAAGAGAGGGAGGAAAAAGAATGAAAGAAAAAGAGAGGTAGGGAGAGCCAGATGCAATCATGAAAAGAGCCACATCTGGCTCCCGAGCCATAGGTTCCCTGCCCCTGCTCTAGACTGATTAACTCAATAAAAATGAGTGAAAATGTGAGTGCGCCCTGAAATGGAAGAGGAGAGCGACTGTGTATTTGCGTCTGCATACTGGACTACCTTTTCCACCAGTTATTCCAGTTGGGAACCTGAATCTTTAGGGAGCAAACCTGTTTCCATCACGTGCCTCCCAAGAGAGCACAAAAATATTGCAGAAGAGAAGTTTCTGGTCCCAGTTGAAACCAAGTTGGCATTGTTTTCATATATATATGTCCTAACTTGGCTTCGACTCCAGAGTTGTGAACATCTCTGAGGAAAGCTTGCAAACCCGCAGAATGCACAAACTACACTCCGCGCTTCCCCTCAAAGCACATGGAAATCTGCAAGTATAACGTATGCAGGCAAGGAGAATGTTCCGCAGACCAGGGGCTGCTAACAGATCGTTCGAGTGTAATTCAATGCTCAGCTTCACAACTTGGCTTGAGCAGCCGATTCCAAGCACCGAGTGGCAAAAAAAAAAAAAAAAAAAAGTCCGGCCGAAGATGTGTGGTGTCTTTGCCTTCTTTTGTGAAAGCCCCGGAGAGAGAGAACCTTGAAGCTGAAAAGCCCAACCTTGACAAGCGGAGAGCTTCTCCTTCTCCTTCTAAGTTCGGCCTCTTGCCCCAAAGTTGCTGGCCTGGCCTTTTCTAGTTTGTTTGTTTGTTTGTTTATAGCTTGGCTCAAAAGCAGACATTGTTAACTGCAGGCTCATCCCCCAGAGACCAGTTCAGCCAGTGATATGATGTTGAAATCTCTCAAAATGCCCTTTCTTTCGGCTTTTTTCCAAATGTTTTGGTGTAGCTTAGACCAGTTTTTCAACCTTTCTTGAGCCGCGGCACATTTTTTACATTTACAAAATCCTGGGGCACACCACCAACCAAAATGACACAAAATGACACTCTAACACAGTAATACATATAGTAAATACGTTTTTGAATGTATTTAAGCGCTCAGTGTGAAACCTGGGCCTGTTTCGATGAACACAACATAGATATCCTGGCAGGAATGGCCGAAAGACACAAACTTCCCACACAGAACTCCCATAACCAAGAGAAAATACTATAAGAGTTTGGTGGGCATTGACCTTGGGTTTTGGAGTTGAAGTTCACCTATATCCAGAGAGCACTGTGGACTCAAACAATGTTGGATCAGGACCAAACTTGGCATGAATACTCAATATGCCCAAATGTGAACACAGATGGAGTTTGGTTAAAATAGAGCTTTGGGAGTTACAGTTTCTGGGATTTATAGTTAACACACAATCAAAGAGCATCCTGAACTCTTGCAACAATGGAATTGAACCAAACTTGGCACATTGAACTCTCATTACCAACAGAAAGTACTGAAAGGGTTTGCTTGGGAATTGACCTTGAGTTTGGAAGTTGTAGTTCTCCTACACCCAGAGAGAACTGTGGACTCAAACAATGTTATGTTATTGTTTGTTTTCTATCCAGAATCACAATGTTGGAAGGAGGCTCACCACTTTAAGGTCCCTAAAACAGGCATGGGAAAACTTTGGCCCTCTGGGTGCTTTGGACTTCAACTCCCACCATTCCTAACAGCCTGAGGCCCTTTCCTGCTTAAGTGGCTGAGGGGGGGGGGGAGGAAAAGGGCCTGAGTCTGCTAGGAATGGTGGGAGTTGGAGTCCAAAACACCTGGAAGGTCCAAGTTTGCCCATGCCAGCTTTCGACAGAGACCTCTTCCTCCCCCTTCCCCTTCGCGCTCTTTCTTCCCCCTCCTGCCAAACACTTACTTTTTCTTCTACACTGCCACTTCTGCCGCCATTTTGATCCAAGGGGGCAGCATGAGAATGTTCAGGAGGGGAGGGGGAGGGAGGAAGATGTGACCCGTGCGGGCGCTACTGCGCAGACTCGCCCCAGAGCAAAGCGAGGCAAAGCGAGCAGAGCGAGGCCTTGGAAGAAGGGAGCCCGAGTGGAGAAGAAAAAGTGTTTGGCAGGAGGGGAAGAAAGGGGATTGGAGGTCCCAATTTCCCACGGCACACCTGATGATCGCTCACAGCACACTAGTGTGCCACGGCACACTGGTTGGGAAACACTGGCTTAGACCATTTGTGGCTCCTCCGTGGTTCTACACTTCTATAGTTTCCAAGCCTCCCCCCCCACCCCCAAATTAATTATTTAGAACAATGTTTCTCAACCTTTCGAATGTCGCGACCCGTTAATACAATTCCGCATACTGTGGTGACCCCCAACCATAACATTATTTTAGTTGCTACTAAAATCTTCTTCTTCAGCATGATGCTCCAAACGGCTACGGCAGAGCTCGAAGAATAAGATGGCATATATATATACGCTATTGTACTGATGGTAGCTTGTTCAACTTAAGCCGTCTGAGGGCTCGCACTAAGACTCTAAACTATCTAGTCTGTGAGCTGCTTTTTGCTGACGATGCTGCCCTTGTCGCTATTCAGAAGCAGCTCTGCAGCGTCTCATATCCTGCTTTGCAACAGCTGCAGAGCTGTTTGGGCTGGAAGTCAGCCTGAGGGAAACGGAAGTCCTCTACCAGCCTGCACCACAGGAAGAACACCATCATCCCCACGTCAGCATAGGCACATCTGTGTTTAAGTCTGTTCCGCAGTTCACCTACCTGGGAAGCGTCATCTCTTCAGACGCCAAGATTGATAAAGAGATAGATCACAGATTAGCAAAGGCATAGAGTGCCTTTGGAAGGCTTCACAAAATAGTCTGGAGCAACAAGCACCTGAGGCAAAGCACCAAAATCAGTGTGTACAGAGCCATCGTACTGTCTATTCTCCTTTATGGGTCTGAAACATGGGTCACCTATCGCCAACACCTACGACTCCTCGAACGCTTTCATCAGCGCTCAACAATCCTAAATATACACTGGACCGACTATGTGACAAACGTTGCTGTCCTTGAGCAAGCAGGGATCACCAGCATTGAGGCCATGCTATTGAAAACACAGCTGCGCTGGGCAGAGCACATCTCTAGGATGGAGGACCACCGCCTCCCAAAGATACTACTCTATAGTGAACTCTATGGTGAACTCTGATGGTATTTGGCAACCCCTATGAAACCCCCTTGTGAACCCCACAGGGGTCTGGTCCTCCAGGTTGAGAAACACGGCTTTAGAACATCTCCATCCCCGAAGTGAGAACCTAGTGGCTGTATTTATCTTGGCACAAAGCTGTATTTATCTTGGCACAATCTAGGCACAAAGCTGGGATGGACCGGCGTAATATGCTTAGGAAACGTAGGAGGGACATTCTCCCAGAGGCTCAAGCAGTATCCTTTGCTTCAGCAGAGAACGGAGCACGATGCATAGCGAACCAACAGGAGACCTTCTCTGTCCATTGAGTGAAATGTTATACGACAAGGAGCGACACTGTGGAGTCACTGCAAAGCAGGAAAGAAGAAACAAAGGCAGAAGGAGTTGTCAACTCCATAGAGAGCCTATTTTGGCATCTGGCAATTTATGAATGTTGCCTTACACAAGGCACTTCGGGAAGCAATATTGCCTGTGACTCTTGCGTGCTTTCTGTGCACTCAGCATCTTATTAATGGCTGCGACGTCGTTTTTATTATTACTCCACTGTTTAATGTAATTTACCGTCCCTTAACATATTTTTCTGAATAGTTTGCATACTTCTTGTTGAAGGATGTGCTTGGAAATTGTGGTTGTCTCCTGGGATGTTGCTGAGGTGCATCGGCATGCGCAAGGAAGGGTATGTCATGTGTCTTTCCTCCCATCCCACATACATTTGGCATTTGGTGTAGTGCAGGGCGAGGCAAATACGGCTTCCATGCTCTGACCATAGGCCACCAGAAGTGTGCAGCTCTGAAATATCTTAATTTGAGCAAGACGAGAAGTAGTTGCATGGGGGCAGAAGGACCGTGGGGGAGGGGGGATGGAAAAGCCCTGGCAGACTGTGCAAAAAGAATCTGCAAAGCCCACTTCCTCCAAGGGGAACTGAACCACCTAAACTGAGCTCTACAGGCTAATGGAGACTCCACACAGACTTCAGAACAGCTGCAAGAGCAAGAACAAGCAACGAGAGTCAATACAAAGATCCACCCAGAGGAAAAGTGTTCTTGCCATACATCAAGGGAACCACGGACCGTAGATGATGTCCAACTCTGTCACTCCTGGCTCTGCCCCCTCCCTGGCTTCAGCTCTCCCACAGCTTCTCCAGCCTTGAGGGGGCAGTGCCAGGACTGCATTGTGCTGGCTCTCCCACCGCTGGCTTGGCACTGCCCCCTCAAAGCTGGAGAAGCTGTGGGAGAGCTGAAGCTGGATGAGGGGGGCGGGGCATGGCACAGCCTGGCTCCTCCCCCTCCCTCTGGCTTCAGCTCTCCCACAGCTTCTCCAGCCTTGAGGGGCAGTGCCAGGCCAGCATTGTGCTGGCTCTGCCACTGCTGGCTTGACACTGCCCCCTCAAGGCTGGAGAAGCTGTGGGAGAGCTGAAGCCGGGAAGAGGGGGGCGGGGCATGGTGCAGCCTCGCTCTGCCCCCTCCCTGGCTTCAGCTCTCCCACAGCTTCTCCAGCCTTGAGGGGGCAGTGCCAGGCCAGCATTGTGCTGGCTCTGCCACCGTTGGCATGGCACTGCCCCCTCAAGGCTGGAGAAGCTGTGGGAGAGCTGAAGCCGGGGAGAGGAGGCATGGCATGGCCTGGCTCCTCCCCTGGCTTTGGCACTCCCAGCAGCTGCTCCCAGCAGGCCACCATCCCCCAGCCGTTCTTTACTGTGCTAGAGTGTCATTTTGTGTCGTTTTGGTTGGTAGTGTGCCCCCGGATTTTTTTAATGTTAAAAGTGTGCCGCGGCTCAAAAAAGGTTGGGAAACACTGCACTAGATGTCTCTGTCAGAGAAGGATCAATATTCCACAGAACCACAAATCCCATAACATGGTGAAGAGCAGTGGCAATTCTGCTTTGCAAAGCTGTCATTCGTTGACAATGATTTCGGGGCCTGAGCCTCTCCCTGGACTCAGTCCTTTGCATACAGCATCGTTGCCTGTTTCGGTCATTGCGCACATCTTCTGTCCTGGCTTCCGTATGCGCCTGATGCAGAGAGCCGCCTCTCCTCCGCTCCCATGATTCACATCTTCCAGTCCTTTCTGTGACCTTCCAAGGTACGGACCAAAAAAAAAAAAGCACGTCCCCGGGGACCAGGCGTCCCTTCCTCCTTCCCTTTTGCTCAATTCCAGCAGCAGAACTTGCTCACCGGCTAATTGTCAAATGATGGAAAGGCGCCAAAAGAATGGAGCTCGGCTGAACGAAGCCTTGGCAAATCCAGAGGGAGTTAATTATCACATTATTGATACAGATTTAGAATTTTTTCGAGGGGAAAAATAGAGAGAGCTCTGCCTTTCTTCCCTGACACATAGAATTAAAGGCGAGGAATAATCCGTTGCCCATAAGCTAATCGCAGTGACCTCCTTAACACGGGTGAAATTCGACAGGAAATCATTTGGATTATTATGTCTAAAGGGGGGAAATTGCATTGACCCCTTGCATTAGACGCTCCTCTGATGGCGATGCGGCATCCCGCAGATCCTGCCACTTTTCTATGACTTGGTGCGCTCCTTATTGCTGCCCATTGAATGAAATGCTGCCTACCCACCAAAAAGGACAGCATAACATATAGACGCCCCATGCACATCCTGATAATCTATAAATATTCAGCACCGGGACTGTGGTGCAGCTGGCTGGGTGTCAGCTACATTAAAGATCACTCCTGACCGAAAGGTCATGAGTTCGAAGCCAGACCGGGTCGGAGTGAGCTTCCGGCCAATTGTGTAGCTTGTTGTCGACCTTTGCAACTCCTTTGCAGGAGTGTTTGGCATTGTTCAATCGCAATATGGATGGTTTTTTGCGCCGATTCGTAACCGTGGACGAAACGAGGATCCACCACAACAACACCAGAGAGCAAACAGCAGTCAAAACAGTGGGTTTCTCGGGGTGAATCGGCGCCAAAGAAGGCCAAGGTGGGTTTGTCAGCCAATAAAGTCATGGCGACCATTTTTTGGGATGCACGCAATATAATCCACATTGACTCCCTTCAAAAGGGTAAAACAATCAATGGCGAATATTATGCCAACTTATAGGGTCGATTTAATGAGGATTTGGGAAAAAAAACGACCACATTTGGCCAAGAAAAAAGTTCTTTTGCACCAGGACAATGCAAGGGTGCACACATATGCAGTTGCCATGGCAACAATCCATAAATTGGGATCTGAATTGCTCCCTCATCCACCCTATTCTCCAGATTTAACCCCGTATGACTATTTCTTGTTTTGGTGGAAAGAGATTTGACTCCAACAATGAAATCATCTCACAAACAATACCTATTTTGATGACCTCGACACATCTTATTTTTTTGGAAGGGATACAATAATTGGAGAAACGTTGGACAAAGTGTATAGAGCTCAAAGGAGACTACGTTGAAAAATAAAATGTTTTTTTTAATCCAAAAAACCTGTGTTTCATTCAAAAAGTCACGGACTTATCGACCCGCCCTCGTATTTACATTTCAGTTTGCCAGTTTGACTGTACCTCTTTTGGGCAATTGCAAGTGGAATTACAACTGCAAATTTCCTCTTCAAAGAAACAACCATCCTCTGCTAACCCAATATATGTTTGTAGTAGCATGTCTCTTTCCTTGGCAGTTTAAAGACATGGTTCTTCAGTTTAACAACTGAGTTACCTGTGTGCCATTACATAAATGCTTATGAATATCGCTTAAGCGGCTGAGGGGGAAAAGGAAGGGGCCTGAGCAGGCCCGGATTAACTGATTTTGGCACCCTAGGCCACACTTGGGAAGCCCCGCCCCCAGGGCACTGCTGGGCATGCGCGGCAGTGGCCCCGGGGGCGGGGCTTCCCTCTGCGTCATCCTCGCCCTGCCCTCCTTCCTTGGGCACCCAGGGACATGGCGGAGGAGGAGGCAGAGGCGTCCTCCTGTCGCGCGCGCATGCCCGCCAGCGGCTCCGGGGCGGGGCTTCCCTTCGCCTCATCCTCCTCACACCCTCCTTCCTTGGCGAGGGGGGGCGCCATTCCTTCCTCCCCCGCCCCCTCGCAGTGCTCTCCCCTTGCCCTCCCCCGAGAGAGAAAAAGAGAGAGAGTCATCATGCCGCACGTTGCGGTTTTGCTTGAACTTTGGGGGGGGGGGTCCTTGATCTGGCGCCCCCCTAGGCCTGCGCCCATAGGCCATGGCCTAGTGTGGCCTTATGGGTAATCCGGGCCTGGGCCTGAGACTGTTAGGAATGATGGGAGTTGAAGTCCAAAACACCTGGAAGGCCCAAGTTGGCCCATGCCTGTTCTAGAGCATGCATTTATTGTGACTCCAAGTTACCTACCATCCATCCTGGTGGGCAGGCGCATTCCCCCGTGATGTGGTGACAGGTCCCCCCGTTTTGGCACGGGCACCGCTGTCCGCACTGAAATCCGTGGCTCCCCGGCGGACAGCGCTCTTCACAGCTGGGCAGGTGTCGTCGGAGAAGAAGAAGGAGAGGCAGCACAAAGGAGAGACACGGAAAGAATTTATGTCAGGAAACTCCGAGGAGGGCGACCCGTTGCCGTCGCCCTTCATGCAAATCACAAGTCGATTCTCACCGACACTGTCAATGGTAAACTGTAGTGATCCGATAGTTATTGCTCCAAAACAGTGCGGCTTTTGTTGCAAACCTTCTGTTTGTGTGAACAGAGCCCTTATTCACCGAGACAATGATTCATGGGAGCTCAGAAGCGCTTCCTGGGGAGCGCTTGGCAGGACGGGCGGCAAGATGGGCAGAGCGGGTGAAGGCGCGCATTGAACTCTTTGGTTCAACAGGCAGTCTTTTGTGTAGCTTAGCCCCAAGGGTGGCATCTTCTCTTCCAAGGATCATAGGGTAACATGGGAGGCATTCGAGAAAAGCCCAGGGAGGGAGACGGGCACCTTTAGGCTAAAGAAGGGAAGGCGGAGTGGTGACAGGAGGAACGTCACCCGCACGTATTTGAAGGTGGATTTCACGTAAAGTGAGGAATATTTTGGGCATTCTACAGCAGGGCTATCCAACTTCTACCGGACCTTGGGGCTGTCCAAGCCCCTTCACCCCTCCCGACCCCCCCTCCCCCACCCTCAGGCCCGCCCCCTAATTACTTGTCACTGAAAGGCACCTCACCATCATGTTTTCATAAGAGTTGGAAGAGACCTCATGGGCCATCCAGTCCAACCCCTGCCAAGAAGCAGGAAAATCGCATTCAAACATCCCTGACAGATGGCCATTCTGCCTCTGTTTAAAAGCCTCCAAATAAGGTGCCTCCACCACAGTCCTGGGCAGAGAGTTCCACTGCTTTGTATTGCTTCCCCCTTTTTAATTATATTTAATTATATTTTTAACATCAATTAAAATACAATTATACAGTAATAATAATAAAATAAAAGAGTAAAAGAGAGGAAGGAAGGAAGATGGATAGAGGGAGGGAATAAAGGGGGGAGGGATATAAATATAAATATATAACATAATATTTGAACTGGATTATCCAAATCCACACTGCCATATAATCTGGTTTAAAGCAGATAACATGGGATTTTATTCAGCTGTGTGGATATGGCCTCAGATAACCCAGGGCCCTTCCACACAGCCATATATCCCTGAATATTAAAGCAGAAAAATCCCACAATATCTGCTTTGAACTGGATTATGTGTGTCCACACTGCCATATATCCCAGTTCAAAGCAGATAATGAGGGATTTTTGCCTGGATATTCTGGGATCTTCCACACAGCCATATATCCCTGAATATCCAGGCAGGAAATCCCAGAATATCTGCTTTGAACTGGATTATGTGTGTCCACACTGCCATATATCCCAGTTCAAAGCAGATAATGAGGGATTTTTGCCTGGATATTCTGGGATCTTCCACACAGCCCTCTATCCCAGAATATCCAGGCAGGAAATCCCAGAATATCTGCTTCGAACTGGATGATGTGTGTCCACACTGCCATATATCCCAGTTCAAAGCAGATAATGAGGGATTTTTGCCTGGATATTCTGGGATCTTCCACACAGCCCTCTATCCCAGAATATCCAGGCAGGAAATCCCAGAATATCTGCTTTGAACTGGATTATGTGTGTCCACACTGCCATATATCCCAGTTCAAAGCAGATAATGAGGGATTTTTGCCTGGATTCTGGGATCTTCCACACAGCCCTCTATCCCAGAATATCCAGGCAGGAAATCCCAGAATATCTGCTTCGAACTGGATGATGTGTCCACACTGCCATATATCCCAGTTCAAAGCAGATAATGAGGATTTTTGCCTGGATATCCTGGGATCTTCCACACAGCTCTATCCCAGAATATCCAGGCAGGAAATCCCAGAATATCTGCTTTGAACTGGATTATGTGTGTCCACACTGCCATATATCCCAGTTCAAAGCAGATAATGAGGGATTTTTGCCTGGATATTCTGGGATCTTCCACACAGCCATATATCCCTGAATATCCAGGCAGGAAATCCCAGAATATCTGCTTCGAACTGGATGATGTGTGTCCACACTGCCATATATCCCAGTTCAAAGCTGATATTCTGGAATTTCCTGCCTGGATATTCTGGGATAGAGGGCTGTGTGGAAGGGCCCAGAATATCCAGGCAAAAATCCCCCATTATCTGCTTTGAACTGGGATATATGGCAGTGTGGACACACACAATCCAGTTCAAAGCAGATATTGTGGGATTTCCTGCCTGGATATTCTGGGATAGAGGGCTGTGTGGAAGGCACACCAGAATATTAAGGCAGGAAATCCCAAGAGAAAGAGGAAGGGGGAAGGGGAGAGGAGAGGAGGGGAAAAAAAGAGAGAGAGGGAGGGAGGGAGTCAGGAGCAGAGGCAGACCGGAGACCCATTGGAGACTCTGCTCCATGAGTGACACCCCTTACCTCGAGGCAGGTGTGTGTGGCAGAGCCTGTTGCTTTCCCCCACACACGGCTGGAGGTGCTGCACTATTTCCTCCCTCCCCTCTTTGTGTCTGATGGGCGCGCGCGCGCGCGTGTGTGTCCACACACACACACGCCCATCACAATTTCCTCGCCTTCCCAATTTGGGAAGGGCGCGGGGGCCAGGCGGAGAAGCGTCCCCGAGG
Source organism: Anolis apletophallus (assembly GCA_030556195.1). Lineage (NCBI taxonomy): Eukaryota > Metazoa > Chordata > Lepidosauria > Squamata > Anolidae > Anolis > Anolis apletophallus. The sequence goes on from JARBWK010000015.1 coordinate 9,214,261, forward strand.
CGAGAGAGGGACAAGGGGCGGTGCAGGGAGGAGCTGGCTCTCTTCCTCCTCCCTGCACCGCCACCTCCGTCCCTCTCTCGGCGCCGCCCATGCCATCCGGTTCGCAGCGGCGGCGCCGAGAGAGGGACGGAGGGGGCGGTGCAAGGAGGAGGAACTGACTTACTTCCTCCTCCCTGCCCCGCCACCCCCCCGGCCGCCAAATTAAAATGGCGACCGGGGGCATAGCGGGGGCCGTGTCCAACAGGCTGGGGGCCGTGTACGGCCCCCCCGGGCCGCCTGTTGGACAGCCCTGTTCTACAGGATAAGACCCAACCTCTTGGATTTAAATGACAGGAAAACAATAAATACCGTATATACTTGAGTATAAAGGCTATAAAAGTCCCCCTCCCTGGCTTATACTCGGGTCAAGGTTATTTATTATTTTACTCTATTATTATTATTATTATAATACATTAATTATTTTTATTTATTTATTTATTTATTTACAGTATTTATATTCCACCCTTTTCACCCCGCAGGGGACTCAGGGCAGATTACAATGTACATATCCATAGCAAACATTCAATGCCATAGACACACAACACACAACTGCACCGGGAATGTGGCGCAGCTGGCTGAGTGTCAGCTACATAAGATCTCTACTGACCAGAAGGTCATGGGTTCGAGGCCTGCCTGGGTCGAGGTGGGCTCTCGACCTATTGTGTAGCCTGTTGTTGACCTTTGCAACCCAAAAGACAGTTGCCTCTGTCAAGTAGGAAATAAAGGTACCACTTAGTGGGGCGGCTAAATTTAACTGATTTACGAGGCCATAAAAAAAAATCTCCAGAAAACACGCTGAGGAATGAAGGAGTGCGACAGCTCCCTCTGGTGGCCAGATGTTAAATTGCCTCTGTCTGTCTTGTGTGTTTGTGTGTCTAAATGTAATGTGTACATTGTAATCCGCCCTGAGTCCCCTGAGGGGTGAGAAGTAAATAAATAAATAATAAATAAACATATATAGACAGGCACTCAGAGGCTATTTAACATTCCAGATTCTGGCCACCAGGGGAGCTGTCGCTTCCGCATTCTTTGCATACTTCCTGGAGATTTTTATGGCCTCGTAACTTAGTTAAATTAGCCTCCCCACAAAGTGATACCTAAATATCCTACTTGACAGATATCCAAACTGTCTTTCGGGCTGCAAAGGTTGACAACAAGCTACACAATTTTGGTCGGGAGCTCACTCCGACCCGGGCTGGCCTCGAACTCATGACCTTTTGGTCAATAGTGATCTTATTGGCGGCTGACACCCAGCCAGTTGCACAACAATCCTGGTTATTATTATTATTATTATTATTATTACATCATTTTGCTGTATTATTATTTTTATTACATTTATTATTTTTCTCTATTGTTATTTTTATTATTACATTTACATTATTTTACTCTATTATTTGTATTACATTTTTTCTCTTTTTTATTATTATTACATTTACCTTATTTTACTCTATTATTATTTTTATTACTATTACATTTACATTAATTTGCTCTATTATTTTTATTACATTTATTATCTTTCTCTATTTATTATTATTATTACATTTACACAATTTTACTGTATTATTATTTTATTACATTTTTACTCTATGTATTATTGTGATTATTACAGGCATTACTTTATTATTATTACATTTCCATTATTTTACTCTATTATTATCATTACATTTATTATTTTACATTTATTATTTTACTCTCTTTATTATTATTGGAAGGATAGGTAAGGCCATTTACACTGAAGAAGGTTAAAATAATGATTTAATCAGAGTTGGACAGTCTTATCTTAAATTACAGTTTTATGTAAATATTCAAAAACATTTAACCTACTGATGCCTCAAATAATGCAATTTTATTGATATCTATTTTTTTTATTTTGACATTTACCAGTAGCAGCTGCATTTGCTCAGCTTATATTTGAGTCACTAAATTTTCCAAGCTTTTTGTGGTAAAATTAGCTTATATTTGGGTCGGCTTATACTCGAGTATATACGGGGTGCATCTACACTGCAGAATAAATGTAGTTTGGCACCACTTCCAACGCCATGTTTCAATGCTAAGCAATTCTGGGAGTTGCAGCTTTGTAAGGTCTTTAGCCTTCGCTGCCACATGGTGTCTCACTAAATGACAACTCGCACCATTCCATGGCATTGAAGCCTGACAGTGACAGTGGCCTCAAGCGGCATTAAGAATGGGAAATGTAATGTTGGTGGACAGGAAAAGAGATGTAATGATGGGCTTAAAGCCAATCTTAACAACTGTGGCATAGACACTGAGAACTGGGAAGCCCTGGCCCTTGAATCAACTGGAGGTCAGCTGTGACCAGCAGTGCTGCAGAATTTGAAGAGGCACAAATGGAGGGGGAAAGAGAGAAATATGCCAAGAGAAACCCTGACCAGGACCGCCTTCCATGTGGAAACGGATGTCCTCACTGTGGGAGAACATGTGGATCAAGAATAGGGCTCCACAGCCACCTATGGACCTACCACCGAGACACTACACTTTCAAGACCATCATCCTTGGGCTATGAGGGATCACCTTAGTCAGGGCTGCCCGGGAAGTCGATCGCGATCGACCAGTCGATCACGGGACCAAAGGAGGTGGATCGCAGCCAGATGGGGCGCTTCTGCTCTGTGCGCGTGCACCTTCCGCCCGTGCGCATCTTCTATGCTGCGCACCGTCCACGTTTGCTTCCGGACCAGAGAGAAGCAGGGCGCTCCTCTCTCCCGCCGGCAGCGGAGGCTCCAGGGTTGCTTCCGGACGAGGGAGAGGCGGGGCCTCCGGAGGCCCCGCCCCCTTTCCAGCTTCAGCTCTACCAGCAGCTTCTCCAGCCTTGAGGAGGGCAGGGCCAAGCCAGCCTTGTACTAGCTATGCCACCACTGGCTTGGCCCTGCCATCCTCAAGCCCGGAGAAGCTGCTGGTAGAGCTGAAGCCAGAGGGGGGCGGAGCCATGCCATGCCAAGCCCCGCCCCTCCCCAGCTTCAGCTCTACCAGCAGCTTCTCCAGCCTTGAGGAGGGCAGGGCCAAGCCAGCCTTGTACTAGCTATGCCACCACTGGCTTGGCCCTGCCATCCTCAAGCCTGGAGAAGCTGCTGGTAGAGCTGAAGCCAGAGGGGGCGGAGCTAGGCCATGCCAAGCCCCGCCCCCTCCCAGGCTTCAGCTCTACTAGCAGCTTCTCCAGCCTTGAGGAGGGCAGGGCCAAGCCAGCCTTGTGCTAGCTATGCCACCACTGGCTTGGCCCTGCCATCCTCAAGCCTGGAAGCTGCTGGTAGAGCTAAAGCCAGAGGGGGCGGAGCCATGCCATGCCAAGCCCCACCCCTCCCCAGCTTCAGCTCTACCAGCAGCTTCTCAGCCTTGAGGAGGGCAGGGCCAAGCCAGCCTTGTGCTAGCTATGCCACCACTGGCTTGGCTGCCATCCTCAAGCCTGGAGAAGCTGCTGGTAGAGCTGAAGCCAGAGGGGGCGGAGCCAGGCCATGCCAAGCTCCGCCCCCTCCCAGGCTTCAGCTCTACCAGCAGCTTCTCCAGCCTTGAGGGAATAGGTAGATCTTTCTGACTTGGTTTTATTATAAGTAGCTCGCATGCGGAAAAAGTGTGGGCACCCCTGACCTAAGTAATATAAAACTGAATCTACAAAAATCAAAACCTCCAAATGTGGAGATCTGCCTGTATTCAGTTTGCAGTAATGCACACCCGGCCGCTTAACTTACAAGGCGCCTGTGTATCCTGGTGCGCAGTGGCACTCGCCGGTCTTGTGGTCACAGGTGGCCCCGTTGTGGCACTGGCACTTCAGCTGGCAGTTTTTCCCATAGGTGCCTGGATCGCAGAAGTCCTCGCAGCGCCACCCTTTGTACCCGATGGAACAGACGCAGGCACCGGTGATGGGGTTGCAGAGAGCGCCGTTCTGGCATTGGCAGCGGTTGCTGCAGTGGGGTCCCCAATGCTCGCTGTCACAGCCTGGAGGGGGAGGAAAGGAAGCAACATGCTTATTTGGCACCACTACTAACCGATTGCTGGAGTGCTTCATTCCGTGCTTTGGAAACCTGGGGACCGAAGGGCACATAACAATAATACACTTTATTTATATTCCGCTCTTCTCACCCCGAAGGGGACTCAGAGTGGATTACAGGTACACATACTTAACTGTTGCACTTCAGACAAGGAGCACCCCACCTAGTCACACACACAACAGACAGTCTCTGAATAAATAGGCTTTTATTGAAACAAATATAGTGTCCAACAAAAGGGTAAAAATAAGATCAATAGTAGAATATATCCAAGGTAAAACACACAGTTCAAATAGTCCCAAAATCCAAAGGCAAAGGTAAAATGCTTGATGAAAATCCCAGGGATAAATACAAGGCAGCTATGGAGCAAAACGTGCACAAAGGCCTGGCAAAATCAGGAGCTTGGAGACAAGACAAGATCTGGCATGGTATTCTAAACGAAGCCTGGAAACTGAAGACAGATTCTCTAGCCTTCTAATCTAAAGGCAAATCAGTTTCGGTTTGCAAACCGACTGCTACGTCGCAGGCTGGCAGCCTGCCTAGATTGCCGAATGCTATCTCGGCGGTTGAATGTAAGCTCGTTTGGTTAAAATAGAGCTTGACATTTGGGAGTTACATTTTCTGGGATTTATAGTTAACACACAATCAAAGAGCATCCTGAACTCTTGCAACAATGGAATTGAACCAAACTTGGCACATTGAACTCTCGTTAAAATTCCCAGGGGTCCCGTTATCAACATCAAGACCTTCAGAGTCCTGGACACAAGAATTCTCATCTAATGCCGCCCTGGGAAGGGAAATGTTCCCAGGAAAGCAAGCCTCATCTGAAAGGTCTCAGAATTCTCACTAAGCATCCCATCATCAGCATTTGCAGGAACAATTCCATCATCAGCATTTTCAGAAACATTCCCATCATCCCTAGCATGCACATGAGCATCAGGCTGAAATACCACATTAGCAGACAAACCCTGCCATTTCCACATACACACATATAGACGAACAGAGGCAAACTCCGGCCACCAGGGGGAGCTGACGCACTCCTCATCTCTCAGCGTTCCCAGCGTCCCTTGTTATTCTTCCGTATTCCTCAGCGTTCCTGGAGTTCTTCAATGGCCTCATAATTCAGTCAAAATTTGCCTCCCCACTTAATGTGGTACCTTTATCTCCTACTTGACAGATGCAACTGTCTTTCGGGCTGCAAAGGTCGACCTGAGGCTACACTTAAAGGTCGGGCACCCACCTTGACCCGGCCAGGCCTTGAACTCATGACCTTATGCAGCTGACACTTAGCCAGCTGCGCCACATTCCCGGTGCATTTAGGCGGCTTTGTCTTTATCAAGAACATCAAGGGGCCTTTCTCCATATTTATTTATTTATTTACTTTGTTTTTACCCCGCCACCATCTCCCCAAGGGGACTTGGGGCGGCTTACATGATGCCACACCCATCAATACAATAATCACAATGTAACACAAGAGCACAACAGAAAATTTAAATACAATAGCTTAAAATACAAAACAAATGTAAATAAGACAATGCAGCAATATAAAATCAAAACATTAAGACACTAAAGACGATCACCGTGGGCAGGGCATTCAGTCATTGAAGGCACATTGGAGGAGCCAAGTTTTCCGGCTCCTCCTGAAGACTGCCAGGGTGGGGGCTTCCCTAATATTGCTGGAGAGTGAATTCCAGAGTCGGGGGGCCCACCACAGAGAAGGCCCTCTCCCTCGTCCCCACAAGTCGCGCTTGCGATGGAGGCGGGAGCACGAGAAGAGCCTCTCCGGAAGATTCAAGAGGTTGTGTGGGTAGGTGGGTCCCAAACTGTTCAGGGCTTTGTACGTCAAAACCTGCGCCTTGAATTGGGACCGGTAAATAAATGGCAGCCAGTGGAGCTCCTTAAACAGGAGGGTTGACCGCTCCCTGTAAGTCGCTCCAGTTAGAAACATGTTGTCCCTAACTATGGCGTAAGTGGACGACGTTTGACAAGGAACCAAAGAATCCCTCCACATTTGAAAAAAAACCGAGTAAAGGTAACACTATATAACACAGTGGTTCCCAAACATTTTTGGCCTACCGCCCCCTTTCCAGAATTTTTTTTTTACTCACCACCCCCTTAGAAATTATTGATTTTTAATTTAATAGCAATTAAACAGAAATATATATGTATTAATGCATATGTATTCTCGACCTTTCTAATGCCATGACCACTAAATAAGGTTCCTCATGTTGTGGTGACCCCCAACCATATTTTCGTTACTTCATAAATAATTTTGCTACTCTTACGAATTCTAATCCAAATATCTAATATGCAGGTCAAAGCGAAGGGGGCGGGGCCAAAGAAGAGGGCCACGCGACCCCTTCTAAATGGCCAATCGTACACCGCCCCCTTAAAGGGGTTCACCGTCCCCCAAATTCCCCTGAGCCTCCCACCGCCCCCTTGGATCGCCTCACTGCCCACCAGGGGGCGGTACCACCCACTTTGAGATTCAGTGATATAACACAATATTTGTCCCTGGGATATAAAATGTGGTTCATTATACATCAAGGGAACCACTGACCGCATAGGGAAGATGATGAGGAAACACAACATACAAACTATCTACAGACCCACTAAGACAATCCAAACAATGCTCCGTTCAGCAAAGGACAAGACTCTGCAGGAGTCTACCGTATACCATGCAGCTGTGGGCAAGTCTACGTAGGGAACACCACACGCAGAAGCCCAAACATGAATCAAGAAACGTGAAAGGTACTGCAGACTAATTCAACCTGAGAAGTCAGCCATAGCAGAGCACCTGAGGAACCAACCTGGACACAGGATATTATTTGAGGACACAGAAATGCTGGATCATTCTCGCAACCACCATGTCAGGTTAAACAGAGAAGCCATTGAAATCCACAAGCACGTGGACAATTTCAACAGAAAGGAGGAAACCATGAAAATGAACAAAATGTGGCTACCAGTATTTCAAAAAATCTAAAATTATAACAGCAAAACAACACTCAAACACAGGGGAACTCCAGAGAGGAAACAATCAGGGACAGCTAATCACTTCTCAACAAAAGATTCCCTCAGGCAGTAACAAGCCACACCTAAAAACTGCCAGGTCATCAAATGCTAATCAAGGTGGCCAATTGATGCTTTCTCACCTAGCTCCAACTGACAAGAGCTCTTTGTCCCACTCTGGACCAGGCCAGGATTACCCATAAGGCCAAACTAGGCCATGTCCTAGGGGTGTAAGACGGGGAGGGGGGGAGGTGTGTAGATAACGGACCAAAAAACCCCCCAAAAATGTTGAAATACATAAAAACGCAACGCGCATGGAGATGAGGAAGGAAGGATACCGGAGATCCTCCTTTTCGGCGCCGCCCCTGCCCCTTCCTGAATACCAGCTCCTGCCTTTCCTATTGTTGCACAAACAGCGTATGTGCAGGGGCTCTCGACACTGCCGTCGACGTCGACAGGAAGAACAATTAACTCCCTCGATGCCGACAGCATCCACTTGCTGGCTCCTTCAGTGCAAGTACAGGAAACTCCATTGCGCAGTATGCGCATGCCCAGGGCCGTAGCCAGGATTTTGATTCGGGAGGGCTGAGTTTGATTCCGGGGGGCTGAATCTGAGTGAGAGATTATCTACCCTAGCAAACCTTTTGTATTGTTATCCCAATACCCCCATGCATATGGGATATATTGAGCATGGTGATCAGATCATGATATAAATGCACATAACAGTTTAAATAATGTACCAGTAAGGCCTTCTCAAGGACCACCCTGAGAATTTCGGGGGGCTGAAGCCCCCTAGCCCCTGGCTACATGCCTGCAGGGCCGTAGCCAGGATTTTGTTTCGGGGAGGCTGAGTTTAGTTCGGGGCTGAGACTGGGTGGAAGAGGATCTACCCTAGCAAACCTTTTGTATTGTTATCCCAATAACCCCATCAGGCCGTAGCCAGGATATTGATTCGGGGGCTGAGTTTGGTTCGGGGCTGAGACAGGGTGGAAGAGGGTCTACCCTAGCAAACCTTTTGTATTGTTATCCCAATAACCCCATTAATGTGGGATATAATGAGCATGGTGATCAGATCATGATATGAATAAACATAACAATTTAAATAATGTACCAGTAAAGCCTTTTCGTGGACCACCCTGAGAATTTTGGGGGGGGGCTGAAGCCCCCTTAGCCCCCCCTGGCTACATGCCTGCGCATGCCCTAACACCATGAAGGGTGGTATTCCTCCTCCAACACAAGGAGGAGACTCCTCCTTACTGGAGAGAGAAGCGCAACTGCTGGCTACGGCACATGCGCAGACCCCAGTACAGGAGAGAAGCCCCAGTATCGGGGAGAAGCGCGGCATCGGTACAGCTGCTGACTACAACACATGCGCAATCCCTGATACCGGGTATCCTCCCCCATGCCTGCATCCATAGTGCCTGCCGAGACAGAAACTCCTGTGGCGGACCTAGTGGGGCCACACCGGGAGAGCTGGATGCGGGGCCCTAAGGGGGACGAGCAGATGAAAGGATGTGGGGGTGCAGGTGCGGTAGAGGTTGGCTTAAAGGGGGCGTAATTCCAAAGTGTGGCCTAGGGCGCAAAAAAGGTGTTAATCCGGGCCTGACCTGGACATCTTGCCACAGATATATAAACCCAATTTTCCTAGTTCCAACAACGTCAGGAGAGAATGCCTCTAGAACAGGGATCGGGAATCTTTTTGACTCAGAGAGCCATGAAAGCAAAATATTTGGAAATTTATTTCAGTGAGAGTCATATAATATATATAATATATATTTTAAGACTGAATTCAACTAAATGTGAGTCTATACGTACATACGATGAGAAAAGGATTCCCCCGGCAGAATGACCGGACACTTCAGACCTGGCTCTGCAAAAGGCATGCTCAGGACTCTGGGAAGGAAGAGAAGGTGGAAGGAAGGAAGGGGGAAAGGGAGAAAGAAAGACAGAGGAAATAAAGGAGGGAGAGGAAGAAAGAAAAGAACGAACTATGGAAAAGCAGGAGAGAGACAAGGAGGGGAAAAGAAAGAATGAAATGGGAAGGGAGGAAAGGAAAGGGTGGGGAAAAGAAAGGAAAGGGAGTAAGGAAAAAGTAAAATAATGAAGGGGAAAGAAGGGGAAAGAGAGGGAAGTGAAAAGAGCTGCCCGACGATGACAGCGATGAGCTGGGTGTCCCCCGGGGACAGTGAGGCCAGGTCCGCAGCGCCAGGGCCAGGCCCGCCTCCACCGCCTCCACCAAGGCCCGTGGTGGAGGACGAAGAGGAAGACGAGGATGAGGTGGCACCGCCGGACTCCGCCATCCCCGACGAAGGGGGTGCAGGGCCCCGAGAAGAGTAGGGGATGAGGAAGAGGCAGCGATGGCGGCGTGGAAGTGACAGTGGCAACGCATTTGCGTCACTCCCCCCCCCCTCCTGCTACATGCTGGGAAACTGAGGCCCGGGGTGCTCTGGAGAGCCAGATGCAATCATGAAAAGAGCCACATCTGGCTCCCGAGCCATAGGTTCCTGACCCCTGCTCTACAGTGTTTCCCAACCAGTGTGCCATGGCACACTAGTGTGCCGTGAGCGATCATCAGGTGTGCCGTGGGAAATTGGAACCTCAATACCCTTTCGTCCCCCTCCTGCCGAACACTTTTTCGTCTTCACTGGGCTCCCTTCTTCCCAGCCTCGCTCTGCTTGCTTTGCCTCGCTTTGCTCATCCTGCTGCTTCTGTGGGAGGGGGGAGGGAGGAAGACGTGACCCGTGCGGGCACTACTGCGCAGACTCGCCCCATGTCTTCCTCCCTCCCTCCCCTCCACAGTGCTCTCTGGATATAGGTGAACTACAACTCCAAAACTCAAGGTCAATGCCCACCAAACTCTTATAGTATTTTCTCTTGGTTATGGTAGTTTGATTCCATTCCATCATTGGTGGAGTTCAGAATGTTCTTTGATTGCGGGTGAACTATAACTCCCGGCTGTTGAGCAAGACCTTCGTGTGTGTCTTTCTGCCATTCCTGCCAGGATATCTACCGTATTTTTCGCACCATAAGACGCAGTTTTTTTCCTCCCAAATTAGGAAGAAAAATCAGCCGCGTCTTATGGAGCGAAGATGCAGGCAGGGGAGGGGGAGGCGCTGGAACAGGGGGGGCGCGATATACTCACCAAAGTGTCTGGAGACCGCCGCCTCTGTCGCCGCCTCTCCTCTTCTCTGGTCTGTTGCTGGTCCGTCCCTTTCCTTCCCCCGCCCTTTCTTCCCTCGAGCAAGGGGCGGGGGAAAGGAGGAGAAGGAGTGAGAAGCAACGTCGTGTCAGATGCTCTGACGCGACGCTGCTTCGCTCCTCCTGCTGCTCCTTTTCCTTCCCCCCACCCTTTGCTCGAGGGAAGAATGGTGCGAAAAATACGGTATGTTGGTGCGAAAAATACGGTATGTTGTGTTCATCGAAACAGGCCCAGGTTTCATACTGAGTGTATGAATACATTTAAAACATATTAACTATATGTATTACTGTGTTAGAGTGTCATTTTGTGTCATTTTGGTTGGTGGTGTGCCCCTGGGTTTTGTAAATGTAAAAAATGTGCCGCGGCTCAAAAAAGGTTGAAAAACACTGCTCTAAAACATGGCCATATAGCCCAAAAAAACCTATAACAATGCAGTGATTCCTGCCATGAAAGCCTTCTGTTGTTGTTATTGTTATTTACAGCTAATCATTCTGTGTAGGGAGCTAGCCATCCTCACCCTGAAGATGTTCAGAGAAGGAACCCTCTCTCTCTTGGGCAATTGTTTCCATTCCCAAAATAAGTTCCTTTTGATGTTCAATCACAACCGACCTTCCAGTAATTTCACATCATTGGACTTGGTCCAGCAAAGGCAAGCCTGCTCCACGCTTCTCTGTGATGTGTTTAGGATGTGAGCGTGCTTCCACTGAGCTGATTTTTTTTTTTAGTGGCAGCCACTTATACAACGTTTCCGGAGTAGAACGACTACTTCCAAAGTACAGTAAGTACCACACAATGAAACAGGAAATACCACTTTCAAACCAGGAGCAGATTTTTTTTTCTCTTTCAAATTCTGTTACACGGTGTCATCTTTGGGTTGAAATGTGGCAAGTTTCGCAAGTTGGCCGCAGTCGCTGCGCCTGGTGCTGTGGAGGCTGGATGCGGACCAGATGCCTATTCAATTTGCGCTCTCACTTAATGGCAGATGCCCAGGCGCTATTGGATCACCACAGCAACACCGTAACCCCCTATTTTAGGACTCTATCTGACACGGCCTTTTCTTCTCTCGCGCAGCGTCGGGAGCTGCTAAACTGGCAAGGGCCCATTTCCTACTTGGCCGGCGCCAAGTCCCACTGTTCCAAAGAGCTCTTGCAATGCAGTCCTTTGTAACTTGCTTGTGAATAATGAGGCAGATGTTGGCAGAGCAAAGGCCCATGGCCCCGGCGGGGAATACAGTGGCAGCTGCTATGTCAGCAAAGTGATGGATTTAGAGAGCTATCCAATGTGCTGAACTCGAACCCCTCTCATTGGTTCAGCACCTTGGACGCCTCTTTTAAAGTTCAAATTAAAATCAGGACGGGATCGCCAACCTACTAACACCAATGGCACAAATTCTGAAGCTTCGTGCCATCCACTTTCAGATGCTAGTTAAAAAAACATCAATTTACGCAAGCATCAGAGAACAATGTTATTTATTGATTTATTGATTGATTTAAAACTTTTATATCCCGATCTTCTCACCTCTGTAGAGGGACTCAAACCAGCTCACAGCAAGAATTCAATGCAAATAATACAGACTAAAACATCATATAACAATACAAGATTTTTTTAAAAACCTATAAGATAAAATACATAAAGCCAAATTGCCAAGATAAAATCAAGTCCAACTCAGTCCGTATATGTCAGGGGTGGCCACACTTTTTCAGCATGCGAGCTACTTATAATAAAACCAAGTCAGAAAGATCTACCTACCTCCTCAAGGCTATTTTATACAAAGGTATAAAATAGATGGAAAGATTGGCTGGGAATGGACTCCGACTAGGGGGGAAAAACAATGGCTGAATACAGAAAAAAAAATCTGACTGATTTACTAAACTTAATCTTTCTTGACTGACTGACTGACTGAGAAAAAAAACGGTGAGGGCAGTCTACAACTTTTTGTTGGACTGTGAGAAAGAAAAAAAACCACTTTATGATTATAAGGAAAAGTGGGAATCCAACCTTGGTCATACAATCCCCCGAGAAGATTGGGACAAAATATGGAGAATAAAACAAAAATACACATATGCTTATAGCTTAAAAGAAAATGTTTATAAAACAATTTATAGGTGGTATCTAACCCCCACTCAAATGGGGAAAATAGATAAGTCCGGCTCCAACCGCTGCTGGAAATGCAGGGTGGAAAAGGGGACTTACTACCACCAATTATGGACGTGCAAAGTGGTGGGAAAGTTTTGGAATATGATCCACAAGAATGTTTCTGAAATTTTGACTTTGTCCGGGGGAAAGAAACCAGAACTGTACTTGTTAAATATTTCAGGACAAAATATGAACAAGGACTCCGAAAAATTATTAATGTATTTGACGACGGCAGCCAGAATCACGCTGGCGAGGCACTGGAAATCGCCAAATGTCCCAGAGGAAGGAGAATGGCTTACCAAAGCCCTAGAAATAGCGGAGATGGATAAACTCACGTACCTGCTCCGGGATAGCTCCACAAAAAGATTTCAACAAATATGGCTACCCTTCATAGAATTCATCAAAAAAAGAAAAAATATTGATTTGAAAGGCTTCGATTTTTAGTTTAATACCCAAAAGGGGAAAAACCCCATATTAGAAATTCGGATTCCATGGTGCTTGTATTTTCTGAGATGCGAAGTCAACGCTTGTATGTTTTTTATCCTGCTTGTAGTATTGTTTTTACCATCCCCAATGTCTCCCCCCCCCCCTTTCCCCCCCTCACTATCCCCCACCCCGTTGATTGTATACATGTTGATTTTGTGAATAAAGCATTTTAAAATTAAAAAAAAGGCTGGGGAGGGGAGGGGTGGGGGCGGGGCTTGGCGCAGCTTGGCTCCGCCCCCCCTCTGGCTTCAGCTCTACCAGCAGCTCCTCCAGCCTTGAGGATGGCAGTGCCAAGCCAGTGGTGGCATAGCTAGCACAAGGCTGGCTTGGCCCTGCCCTCCTCAAGGCTGGAGAAGCTGCTGGTAGAGCTGAAGCCAGGGAGGGGGCGGGGCCTCCAGAGGCCCCGCCTCGCACTCCGCCTGCCTCTCTCTCGTCCGGAAGCAACCCTGGAGCCTCCGCTCCCGGCGAGAGAGAGGAGCGCCCTGCTTCTCTCTCGTCCGGAAGCAAACGTGGACAATGCGCGCTGGCGGAAGGTGCGCGCGCGCAGAGCAGAAGCACCCCATCCAGCTGCGATCCACCTCCTTCGGTACCGTGATCGACTGGTTGATCGCGATCGACTTCCTGGGCAGCCCTGGTATACGTGGTCTGTAACAGGTCTCGGCCATTATTCTGGGAATGCTTCATTCCATAGCCAGGATTTCTCTAGCCTCCTGAAGGACAGGAGGGAGAAAGCAGACCTGATCTCACTCGGGAGAGAGTTCCATAGCCGAGGGGCCACCACAAAGAAGGCCCAATCTCTTGCCCCCACCAGACACGTTTGCGAAGGTGACGGGACCGAGAGCAGAGCCTCTCCAGAAGATAATAATAATAATAAAATAAAACTTTATTTCTAACCCGCATCCATCTCCCCAAAGGGGACTTGGAGCAGCTTACATGGGGCCGTGCCCGAACAACACAGATCTTGATGCTCTTGATGGTTCATAGGTGAGAATACGTTCGAACGGGTAAACTGTTCCTTCAAGGTGCCCACCTACTTATGGTGAGTGACCCTATGGATTTCAAATAGTTTTCTTAGGCAAGGAGAACTCAGAGTGGGTGTGATAAAGATGATCATAATGATAAAATGATGAAAAAGATGATGATGACGATGTTGATGATGATTACACTACATAACATTACTTTTGTTCCTGGCTTATAAATGTCATTTCCTAATTGGTCATTAAAAGCCTACGAATCATTAAAAGCATACTAATCTGAAAAAGCTTTGTTTTTATAGGACTTCTTGCAGCACATTTTGCTCTAGGTTTTCAATGAGTATCTCATAGAACAGTGCTGTCCAACTTCTGGCGGGTCCAGGGCCGGATAAGAGGTCACTGATGACCTGCGGGGCCGCTTGGCCCCACCCCCAGGCCCCGCCCCAAGCCCCACCCCCAGCCCAGGCCCCGCCCCCCTCCTAAAGCCGCCGAAAAAGGAGGAGTAGGCGGCGCCAAGAGCAGCGTCACAGGCCTGGCGTGACGCGCTGCCCCTTGGCACCGCCTACTCCTCCTTTCGGCGCCCCCCCCTTCCTAGGCCGGAGCCGCGAAAAGGAGGAGTAGGCGGTGCCAAGGGGCAGCGCGTCACAGGCCTGGCATGACGCGCTGCCCCTTGGCACCGCCTACTCCTCCTTTTCGCGCCCCCTCCCTTCCTAGGGCGGGGAGCCGCCAGGAGGAGTAGGCGGCGCCAAGAGCAGCGCGTCACAGGTCTGGCGTGAAGCGCTGCCCCTTGGCACCGCCTACTCCTCCTTTTCGGCGCCCCCTTTCCTAGGCCGGGGAGCCGCGAAAGGAGGAGGCGCGGTGCCAAGGGACAGCGCGTCACGCCAGGCCTGTGACGCGCTGCTCTTGGCGCCGCCTTCTGCCCTTTTTGGCGGCTCCCCCCCTTAGGTAGGGAGGGGGCCCCTCTCTTCCTCCTCCCTGCCCAGCCTCCCCCTCCCCCCCGGCCGCCATTTTTTTTTTAAATCGATTTTTTAAAAAATTTAAAAATGGCGGCTGAGGGCATAGGTGGGGCCGTGTCCAACAGGCTACGGGGCCAGATCCGGCCCCGGGGCCGCCAGTTGGACAGCCCTGTCATAGAATATCTTATAGAATCTCAACCATGGCCAACCAGACTTGGCCACAGTGATCCACGCTCTTGTTACATCTCGATTAGATTACTGCAATGCACAATACATGGGGTTGCCTTTGAAGACTGGTCAGAAGCTTCAAGTAGTCCAATGGGCAGCAGCCAGATTGCTCACCAGAGCAGCGTACAGAGAGCATACAACTCCCTTGTTGCTTCAGCTCCACTGGCTGCCAGTCAAATCAAATCAAAAACTTTATTACGGTCACAGACCAGCACAAAGCGGGCACAAGCGGCCTAAGAGGAGAAGGACAACTCCCCAGTAAACAGTTATTTAAAATCAGACTAGAAATCGATATAGAAATATATTTCAAGAGACAGGCAGGGCCGTAGCCAGGATTTTGATTCGGGGGGCTAGACTGGGTGGAAGAGGGTCTACCCTAGCAAACCTTTTGTATTGTTATCCCAATAACCCCATTAATGTGGGATATAATGAGCATGGTGATCAGATCATGATATGAATAAACATAACAGTTTAAATACTGTACCAGTAAGGCCTTTTCGCGGACCACCCTGAGAATTTCGGGGGCTGAAGCGCCTTAGCCCCCCGGCTACATGCCTGGAGACAGGATATTGTTGCCTTACGGTGTCGATCATCACCCGTCTGATATTAAGGGCAGCAGCACAGAACTTAGCAACACCCTAAGTCATTGCAGTGTTAGAGTCCGAAAGCAGCAGGGTGGAATAACATCTTTCACTGCGCCCCGGGTACTTTAAAAGCCATGGCCCAATGAGATTGGATCTAAGATCTCTGTAGAACATGCATTGAAGAAGCACGTGCTCAGTTGTTTCCACATCACCAGACCCACAGGGGCATAGTCTCTGCTTGAAGGGGGTCTTCCGATACCTCCCCTCCAATACAGCCGATGGGAGGGCATGGCATCTTGCCCCAGGGTAAAAGCCCTTCGGTGTTTGGGCACCTCCAGGTCTGTTAGGTATGCCATGGGGACAGTGAGGTATCTAGTGGCTTCCCTAACAATGAAGGCTGGGGAACAGGTTAGGTCGGATTGGCGCTCTATGTCCAGGATCCGTTGCTTAATGAGATCCTTGGCATGGACCCATCTCATGCTTAGCAATTGTCCTTGGGAGAAACCTAGCGTTGCGATCTTTGCTGCTACTGTTTTAATCCATGTGGCTGCCAGTCTACTACTGAACACTAATCATGAGAAAAAAGTTATGAAAATGATTCGTTTCGTAAGAAATTCGTAAGAAATCCTACTTTCGAGTATTTCCGCACCTGGAACGCCAACCAGGAAGTGGACTTTCTTTTAGAACTTCGGGGCCAGGATTTTCTTAAGTGTCGTTATTAGGTCGTAAGGGGGGGGCATAAGGGGGGGCACCCTCCTTCTCTCTCACCACCCTCCCGCCTCCCTTGCCAATAAGTATTATGGCAAAGCAAGCCCTAAACTCGCTCCTTCTTTCGGCTGGAAGCCTGGAAAAAATGTAAACAGAGAGGTTTACTCAGAAGTAAATCTGCAAAGGAGGGCACTTTGGATGAAGGGCCCTCCTTTGTGGATTTACTTGAGGAAACCTCTCTGTTTACATTTTTCCAGGCTTCCTGCCTCTCCTGCCTGCCAGGATCTAAAGCATCAAAGAGTATTGGGGTGAGAAACCAACCTAATGTATAATAGAATGAATGCTACTGTAAGTGCCTAATATTATAAGTAATCCAACTGGTCATACCTACATTCCATGCACATGCAATAATACAGCAGTAATAACAATAACAAGAGGTAAAATTCAAACCGAAGTATTCTGACTGGTCTCTCCTCATGCGGTGCAAACAGGCTCTTCTCTTATTAGCCTGGGAAATTAGCCCGGAAAAGCCAGCGTTTGCTGCTTGGGAGCACACACATACATATTCTTGGGAGGGGATTTGCTGCAGAATCCCGGCCTCATAGAGAAGATTCTGCAGCAAATCCCCCAAAGAATATGTATGTGTGCACCCAAGCAGAAAACGCTGGCTTTTCTGGGCTAATTTCCGGCTCACAGAGAAGAGCCCGTTTGCACCGCATGAGGCAGGGACCAGTCAGAATACTTCTGGTTTGAATTTTACCTCTTCTTATACCCATTGTTATTACTGCTGTATTATTGCATGTGCATGGAATGTAGGTATATGACCAGCCTGGGCAAACTTGGGCCCTCGCTCCCTCGGGATCGGGGTGAGAGAGAGGCAGCGAGGAGCGAGGGGGGGGGGCTCCTCCTCCTTTTCTTTTGCTGCTTCCAAGAATAGAATACCCGCTCCCTCCCTCCCTCCTTCCTATTTGGAGAGTCCCATCTAGAATTCAGTGTGATTTATTCAAGTTTTGGCCTACAACTCCCAGAAATCCCAGCCAATTTACCAGCTGTTAGGATTTCTGGGAGTTGTAGGCAAAAACCATCTGGAATGCGCATGCGCTGGCATACGAACTACTAACGAATTTCGTTAGTAATTAAGTTACATTTTAGAATTTTTTGGAATTTTTTTTGTAAGTCTTCCTATTACTAATCAAACCCCCCACTGGCCCCTCATCTATGGAATTCCCTCCCCAGTGAAATTAGATCAGCTCCTCCCTCCCTCCCACACAAGTGCGGAGTGCAAGTGGGACATATAAACAAACAAACAAACAAACCTAGTTTGCGGCAGCCACAAAAACGAAGCTTCTAGGGTAGAACAACTACTTTCGAAGTAAGTCCCACACAATCCAACAGGAAATGGCACTTTCTAACCAGGAACAGAAAAGGTTTCAAATGTTGTTATATAGCGTTATTATTATTGTTATTATTATGTTTATTATTAAGTTTACCATTATGCTTATGTATATCCTGCCATTTCTCTTACAAAGGAGTGTCGAAGTGGTTTTACCAGTTTCTTCCCCTGCAATATAGCCAAAAGCATCTGGTATTAATTAGAGCAGTGTTTCCCAACCAGTGTGCCGTGGCACACTAGTGTGCCATGAACAATCATCAGGTGTGCCGTGGGAAATTGGGACCTCCAAGACCCTTTCTTCCCCCTCCTGCTGAACACTTTTTTCTTCTCCACTCAGGCTCTCTTCTTCCCAGCCTCGCTCTGCTCGCTTTGCCTCGCTTTGCTCTGGGGCGAGTCTGCGCAGTAGCGCCCGCACGGGTCCCCCCTCCCCTCCTGAACACGCTCACGCTGCCCCCTCGGATCAAAATGGCGGCAGAAGCGGCAGTGTAGAAGAAAAAGTAAGTGTTCAGCAGGAGGGGGAAGAAAGGGCGCGAAGGGGGAGGAAAAGGTCTCTGTCGAAAGCTGGCATGGGCAAACTTGGACCTTCCAGGTGTTTTGGACTCCAACTCCCACCATCCCTAGCAGCCTCAGGCCCTTTTCCCCCCCCCAGCCACTTAAGCAGGAAAGGGCCTCAGGCTGTTAGGAATGGTGGGAGTTGAAGTCCAAAGCACCCAGAGGGGCGAAGTTTTCCCATGCCTGTTTTAGGGACCTTAAAGTGGTGAGCCTCCTTCCAACATTGTGATTCTGGATAGAAAACAAACAACAACATAACATAAAATTGTTTGAGTCCACAGTGCCCTCTGGGTGTAGGTGAGCTACAATTTCCAAACTCAAGGTCAATTCCCAAGCAAACCCTTTAAGTACTTTCTGTTGGTAATGAGTTCAATATGCCAAGTTTGGTTCAATTCCATTGTTGCAAGAGTTCAGGATGCTCTTTGATTGTATGTTAACTATAAATCCCAGAAACTGTAACTCCCAAATGTCAAGGTCTATTTTCCCCAAACTCCATCTGTGTTCACATTTGGGAATATTGAGTATTCATGCCAAGTTTGGTCCTGATCCAACACTGTTTGAGTCCACAGTGCTCTCTGGATATAGGTGAACTACAACTCCAAAACCCAAAGTCAATGCCCACCAAACTCTTATAGTATTTTCTCTTGGTTATGGGAGTTCTGTGTGGGAAGTTTGTGTCTTTAATGTGGTACCTTTATCTCCTACTTCAGTGTTTCCCAACCTTTTTTGAGTCGCGGCACACTTTTAACATTAAAAAAATCTGGGGGCACACCACCAACCAAAATGACACAAAATGACACTCTAACGGCTGGGGGTTGGTGGCCTGCTGGGAGCAGCTGCTGGGAGTGCCGAAGCCGGGGGAGGGGGCAGAGCCAGGCTACCCAAAATGCTTCACCTCTCCCAGCAGCTGCTCCAGCCTTGAGGGGCAGTGCCAAGCCGGCGGTGCCAGAGCCAGCACAATGCTGGCTTGGCACTGTCCCCCTCAAGGCTGGAGCAGCTGCTGGGAGTGCCGAAGCCGGGGGAGGGGGCAGAGCCAGGCCACGCCATGCCCCGCCCCCTCCCCCCAGCTTCAGCTCTCCTACAGGCCGTGCCATGCCCCGCCCCCTCCCCCCAGCTTTAGTTCTCCTACAGAGGAGGAGCATGAGCGGTGGACGGGCTTCAGTGGGCGGGGCTCCTCCTCCACACGCCTTCAGCGAGCGAGGGTGAGAGTCATGGTGGGAGTCATGGCGGATTGGAGGCTGGCTGGGGAAACGGCCAAGGAGGCGGTGCCCGGTCCCTTCTTCTTTTTCTTTGCCACTGCCCGGCCCTTCCTCTTCCCCCCCCCTCAAGCAGCAGGAGTTCGGCAGGAGGGGGGAGGAAGGGGGGCAGAGAGCTTTTCTCGCAGCACAGCAGGAGGTCCGTCATGGCACACTAGTGTGCCACGGCACACTGGTTGAGAAAGACTGTCCTACTTGACAGATGCAACTGTCTTTCGGGCTGCAAAGGTCGACAGCAGGCTGCCAGGATATCTATGTTGTGTTCATCGAAACAGGTCCAGACTTTACACTGAGTGTATAAATACATTTAAAAACATATTAACTATATGTATTACTGTGTCATTTTGTGTCATTTTGGTTGGTTGTGTGCCCCAGGATTTTGTAAATGTAAAAAAATGTGCCGCGGCTCAATAAAGTTTGAAAAACACTGAATTAGAGTACAACATAATGGACCAATTTGCATTTGGTGCCATTTGTATGGCTGTTATGATAAATTTGCTAATAATCGTTATACGCCGCAATTTTAGATATGTGGAATTTTGTGATCTTACTTAATACTGTTACCTAGGGCGACTATGAGGAAGGTTGGGGTCTAAGGCAGCCTGTCCATCCATCCATCAGATAAATAAATAAGTAACATTGCAGAGTCCATTGGGTACTGGATATTATCTCCTACAGAGCCTTAATGGCAACGGGGGCTTTGCCAGGAGAGAGGATGCGTGGTGCCGCCCTGTTTCTGCTCAGCTCTCCGGGTGATCATGTTCTCTGGATTTACAACAAGAACAGAACAAGCCCTGGCAATTCAGCCACTTCCTAGTACATTGCTTTTATGATGTAATAAACAGGGCTGGATTTATCTCCTTCTTCTACAGAAGTGTTAGGGAGAGCTTTAGTTTCTGCTGGACTGTTTAGCACGACCTTCTTGTGGCAAAAGGCACGCCACGGGAAAGGTTTTGGGTCCCGAATGGCTAGTGTCGATCTCTCTCTTTTGCTATAAATGGACCTAGGGAGACTCTTCGAAAGTGGGAATTGTACGTTGTCCCCAGAGGTTAAAATGCAGGTCCTAGTATGCTTGGGGATATCTATAGACCTGGGTAGCTTCGTCGGAATGCTCGTAAAATCGGAATGAATTCGGATGAAAAGCACCGGGAATGTGGCACAGCTGGCTAATAGGCCTGGTTTCGAACCCCAAAATCGCGATTCTACAATCAACTGGGGGGGGGGGGTATTAGTAATAGAAAGACTTACAAAAAAATTTCCAAAAGGTTCTAAAATGTAACGTAATTACTAACGAAATTCTAAATTGGTTCTAAAGTCTGAAAAGCAGGAAACAGGACTGACACTGTTTTAAGCACAGGCAAATCAAGGGGCAACATTTCCCTTGGTTTCCTTGCAGGGAGATATAAAGCATTAATATATTATTATTATTAGTATTATTATTATTATTAAATAAAATAGTCAAGGCTTGCTTCTCCAGAGCATTTATTAGAATTAAATAATAAATTCTAATAGTAAGAATGTAGTAAGGGTGATAGTGACCTGGAGGGTATGAGGAACGTGCTCTTGGTAAACTAGAACAGGGCTGTCCAACTGGCCTGGGTCGAAACTATATCTTAGCAGGAAAGGGGCCGCCATACGGCAGCCCTTTCCCGCTAAGATATAAGCCGACCCAAGCTTGGGTCGGGTTATATCTTAGCAGGAAAAGGGCCGCCCGCACGGCAGCCCTTTCCCGCTAAGATATAAGCCGACAAGCCTGGGTCGGGTTATTTCTTAGCGGGAAGGGGCCACCCGCACGGCAGCCCTTTCAGGCTCCTTTCCCTGCAGTTTAAAGCGCTTTTTCCTGAGTCCTCCAGCCGCTATAGGACTTCCGGTTTCGATCTCTCTATGGTTCTGGCTGGTTTTTCTCTTCCTGGAGGCAAGGCCTTTCAGTTAAAGTAGGCCTCGAGCATGGAAAGGCCCCATCTGACTGTGAGTAATGTCTGGGATTTTGGATTTTGGATTTTGGAGGGTAATAGGGAGCCTTCCGAAATATTTAGAATTCTAACGAAATTTTGGGCCCAGGGGGTTCGAAAAAGAAAGTCCACTTCCGGGATTGGCCTTGTGATCCGTAAAAGCTCAAAAGTCCCATTACATACGAATCACTTACGACTTCTTTTAATTTCCGTTACTTTTTTCTCATGCCTACTGGCTAAGTATAACAAACAGAGCATGGGTTCCGTCAACGCTAAACTATTACACAAGGCAATATATCAATATCAAAATGTATCTATATATCTGTATACCTTAATAAAGCAGAATGTTTGTATGTTTGTATGTGTCCAGAGGGCGGAGGGATAGGTGGCAGCTTTCTGATTGGCTCCCACTCCGGGCTTATTTGAATAACGCCTCTATTGGCTAGCCAACACGAACATTCCAACACTTTCAAATAGCAGAGGGGGTAAGGAAAAGGTCTGAGGCACTCAGGCATGGTGCGGGTTTAACTCCAACACACTTTACGGACCCCAACAGTGACAAAACAAGACCAAACTTGGCACACAGAACCCCCAAGACCCACTCTACATCCTGGTGCAGTTTGAGGGAGGATGGACCATGGATGATGGGATTTGCAGTACTTAAACTCACTTCCTTACAGCACTGTGGCCCACACCAATGAAGGATCAGAACCAAACTTGGAACAAATCCCCCATGATGCACTTTACATCCTGGTGAAGTTTAGGGCAGGATGGGCCACAAATGATGGGATTTGCAGTACCTTTACCCGATTAACTTCCCACAGACCACTGCAGCCCCTACAAATCACAGATTAGGCCCAAACTTGCCATACAGAGTACTCATGACCCACTCTACATCCTGCTGCAGTTCTAAGGGGGATGGACCACAGATGATGGGTCTTGCAGTACCTTCACTCACTTCCTGAAACCACTGCGACCCTCATCCAATGACCAGTGCAGACCAAACTTGGCACACAGAGCCCCCATGACCTACTCTACATCCTGGTGCAGTTCGGAGGACAGTGGACCCTGGATGATGGGACTTGAAGTACCTTTACTCATTTCCCGAGACTGCTGCGACCCTCATCCAATGACTGATCAAGACCAAATTTGGCACACAGGACCCCCATGACCCACTCTACATCCTGGTGCAATTTGGAGGAGGATGGACCATGGATTATGGGACTTGAAGTACCTTCACTCACTTCCTGAGACCACTACAAGCCAAATAAACAACCGATAAGGACCAACCTTGGCACACAATGCCTTTCTCAAATAACCCGGGCAGGGACGGGTCCCCAAGCTAGTATATTATATAGGAGAAGGGGACAAAACACTTAACACATAGAACTAAACGCACATATAAATAGCCCAAATAGGCTTATAAGGCTTGCATGGCATTTCAAACCTCAAAAGATCAAGCGCCGGTGAATCCGGAATATATTCAGTTCGTAGGTCATGCAAGCGCAAAGTCCGCGTAAAGTTCCAAAAAGTTCAATAATAGTCCTCTTCGCCACAATAAGCTAAATCCAGCACCACGATAGGACACAAAAGGAGAGCAAATAACTCCACATTATTAGATGTTAACCAAGGGCCAACGGGCTGGCGATGCCAAAGAATGTCGGGCCGCTAGACCTCCGTTTCGCTCTTGGGCGGAGCTTTATCCAGGCCTCCGGTATTGGGTCTTCTGTTAGTCCATATCGATATGGGATTGCTCAAGAGCCGATTTTATTTACTTTATTTATATTCCGTTAGTCCATACTGATATGGGATTACTCCTTCATGGTCACCTCGCTTCTGCAGTGAGGTTAGGCTCCTGAGCAATATATACATTTTGATATTGATATATTGCCTTGTGTAATAGTTTAGCGCAGCTGGCTAAGTGTCAGCTGCATAAGATCTCTCTGACTAGTAGGTCATGAGTTTGAGGCCTGCCCGGGTCGAGGTGGGTGCTCGACCTTAAGTGTAGCCTGCTGTCGACCTTTGCAGCCCAAAAGACAGTTGTATCTGTCAAGTAGGAGATAAAGGTACCACATTAAAGTGGGGAGGCAAATTTTGACTTATTTATGAGGCCATTAAAGAACTCCAGGAATCGCTGAGGAATGTGGAAGAACAACAAGGGACGCTGGAAAACTCTGAGAGATGAGGAGTGCGTCAGCTCCCCCTGGTGGCCAGAAAGTTTGCCTCTGTTCGTCTATATGTGTATAATATGTCAAAAATGTATGTACTGTAGTGTGATAAATGTCATAGGTCTATATGTCATATGTTGAACTGCAGGGATTGTCTGCAAGTATGTGTACTGTAATCCGCTCTGAGTCCCCTTCGGGGTGAGAAGAGCGGGATATAAATAAAGTAAATAAAATAAATAAATAAACGTTTGAAGCGGTTTCGAGGCGATGTAAGCAACCCAGAAGTGAATTTGCCATTTCAAAGCCACTGCCGCAATTTTCGAAAAGGAATCGTTCGGATATGGATGTGCTTTCCTCCGCATTAGACCTGGGGCGACAGCCGCACACGGATCTCGCCCCAGATCTGACGTAGATGTGCTTCCCTCCACGTTAGACCTGAGGTGAGATGCAGAGGGAAGCACATCCGCGCCCAAACTGGGTGTTTAACCCAGTTTGGATGCGGATGTGCTTCCCTCTGCGTTGGGCCTGGAAGCATAATCTCTTCAGATGCCAAGATTGATAAAGAGAGGGATCACAGATCGATCACAAAGGCGATGCTGCCCTTGTCGCCCATTCAGAAGCAGCCCCGCAGCCCCTCACATCCTGCTTTGCAACAGCTGCAGAGCTGTTTGGGCTGGAAGTCAGCCTGAAGAAAACGAAAATCCTCTACCAGCCCGCACCACAGGAAGAACACCATCATCCCCACGTCAGCATAGGCAAATCTGTGTTTAAGTCTGTTCAGCAGTTCACCTACCTGGGAAGGATAATCTCTTCAGAGGCCAAGATTGATAAAGAGATAGATCACAGATTAGCAAAGGCATAGAGTGCATTCGGAAGGCTTCACAAAAGAGTCTGGAGCAACAAGCACCTGAGGCAAAGCAGCAAAATCAGTGTGTACAGAGCTGTCATACTGTCTATTCTCCTCTATGGGTCTGAAACATGGGTCACCTATCGCCAACACCTATGACTCCTCGAACGCTTTCATCAGCGCTGTTTTTGCACAATCCTAAACATACACTGGACCGACTATGTGACGAATGTTGCTGTCCTTGAGCAAGCAGGGATCACCAGCATTGAGGCCATGCTATTGAGAACACAGCTGCGCTGGGCAGGGAACGTCTCTAGGATGGAGGACCACCACCTCCCAAACATACTACTCTATGGTGAACTCGCCATGGGTCAGCGCAAGAGAGGCGCCCCAAAAAGAGATATAAGGACTCCCTGAAACAACATCTCAGGCTCAGCCAGATTGATCACCAACAATGGTCCACCCTGGCCTCACATCGGGAGGCATGGAGACGCACAATGCTGCGGCCTCTTTCGAGAAGACACACCGAATGGGTCTCGAAGAGAAACGACAACGCAGAAAGAACCGGAACTTGGAAACAACATCACCCAAGGAGACTTTCTGCTGTGCTTTCTGCAACCAGACTTGCCTATCTCGGATTGGCCTTTTTAGTCATCAACGTGCTTGTAGAAAGTGTGGGATGAGTCCTTCCTGAATCTTCGTTCGCAAAGAAAAGCCAAGATTATTATTATTATTAATAATAATAATAATATTATCCTAAAGCAGTGTTTTTCAACCTTTTTTGAGCCGCGGCACATTTTTTACATTTACAAAATCCTGGGGCACACCACCAACCAAAATGACACAAAGTGACACTCTAACACAGTAATACATATAGTTAATATGTTTTTAAATGTATTTATACATTCAGTGTGAAACCTGGGCCTGTTTCAATGAACACAACATAGATATCCTGGCAGGAATGGCAGAAAGACACACACGAAGGTCTTGTTCAACAGCTGTCAGTCTCTCTGTGTGTTTAGTTTTACAGTCACCCGGTCCTCAGGGAAGCCGGCTGGAAAGAGAGCAGCCAGACGGAAGCACACTCTGAGGCAGAAAGTTCCACTGCTGAACAGCTCTCACAGTCAGGAAGTTATTCCTAATTTTCACCCTCCTACACAGACATGCTTTTCTGCCTGCACTGTTGTGCGCTCCCCCCCTCGATGTGTGTGTGTATACTGTATGTGTGTATATATATAATATGTTCATTTGTGGGATTAACATAACTTAAAAACCACTGGACAAATTTCTGCCAAATTTGGCCACAAAACATACTAATACTAACCCAAGGAGGGACCATCAGTCTAAAAATTGATTTTGTCATTTGGGAGTTGTAGTTGCTGGGAGTTATAGTTCACCCCCAATCAAAGAGCATTCTGAACTCCATCAATGATGGAATGGAATCAAACTTCCCACACAGAACTCCCATAACCAAGAGAAAATGCTATAAGAGTTTGGTGGGCATTGACCTTTAGTTTTGGAGTTGTAGTTCACCTACACCCAGAGAGCACTGGGGACTCAAATAAAGATGGGCGGGCCTCTTCCTCATGGGGAGGGGGACACTCCACCCCTTTCCGACCCTCCCTCCATTCACCTCAGCCTCTCTGTTGGCCCTTCCTCCCCCTTTGCAAGCAGCAGCAGCAGGAGTTTGGCAGGAGGGGGAAGAAAGGGTTTTTTGGAGGCCCAATGAGGGACCAGGCCGCGTGACGAGCGGCGTCCGCTGGCTCTCTAGGAGGGGTAGGGGGTGGGAATGGCCACCTTAGAGCAGTGTTTCCCAACTTTTTTTGAGCCGCGGCACACTTTTAACATTAAAAATATCCGGGGGCACACCACCAACCAAAATGACACAAAATGACACTCTAACACAGTAAAGAACGGCTGGGGGATGGTGGCCTGCTGGGAGCAGCTGATGGGAGTGCTGAAGCTGGGGAGGAGCCAGGCCGTGCCATGTCCCGTCCCTCCCCGGCTTCACCTCTCCCAGCAGCTGCTCCAGCCTTGAGGGGGCAGTGCCAAGCCAGCCGTGCCAGAGCCAGCACAATGCTGGCTTGGCACTGTCCCCTCAAGGCTGGAGCAGCGGCTGGGAGTGCCGAAGCTGGGGAGGGGGCAGAGCCAGGCCGCGCCATGCCCCGCCCCTCCCCCCAGCTTCAGCTCTCCTACAGAGGAGGAGCATGAGCGGTGGACGGGCTTCAATGGGCGGGGCTCCTCCACGCGGCTTCAACGAGCGAGGGGCGAGAGTCATGGCAGATTGGAGGCTGGCTGGGGAAAAGGACGAAGGAGGCGGCGCCCCGGTCTCTTCTTCTTTTTCTTCGCCACTGCCTGGCCCTTCCTCCTCCTCCCCCAAGCAGCAGGAGTTTGGCAGGGGGGGGAGAAAGTGGGGCAGAGAGCTTTTCTCGCGGCACAGCAGGAGGTCCGTCACGGCACACTAGTGTGCCACGGCACACTGGTTGAGAAAGACTGCCTTAGAGAGAGGGAGGGAGCGCGTGCAAGGAAAGTGGGCGGGGCCAACGGCGCTCAAAACAGTCCCCACCCTTTCTCCTCCTCCATGATGTTTTGGCCTACAACTCCCAGCAGTAGAGAGAGCGCGCATGTGAGCGAGGGGAAGGCGCGGCTGCGCATAGGAGCTGCCCCCTCGCCTCACACTTGAGCGAGCGCGAGGGAAAAAGTGGGCTGCGGCAAGGAGGAAGCGGGCTCCGCCACCGCCGCTGCTTTTCCTTCTGACTCTGAGGGGAAGGATGAGACAAAATAACAACAGCAGCAGCAGCAGCCATAGTAGCCTTCTCCTTCTCCAACGGCAAACACCTGATGATCAGCCGCGGCACACTAGTCCTAAAGCATAAACGGAGCCACACAATTCCCCTTCCTCCTGGGTTGCAAGGTAGACCGATTACAATATGATGCCTCTCCTTCTTCAGCAAATGACGGGACAGTGCTTTTGGGTCCAGAAAGTTCTATGTCAGTGTTTCCCAACCTTTTTTGAGCCGCGGCACACTTTTTACATTTACAAAATCCCGGGGCACACCACCAACCCAAATGACACAAAATGCCACTCTAACACAGTAATACATATAGTTAATATGTTTTTTAGATGTATTTATACACTCAGTGTAAAACCTGGGCCTGTTTCGATGAACACAACATAGATATCCTGGCAGGAATGGCAGAAAGACACAAACTTCCCACACAGAACTCCCACAACCAAGAGAAAATGCTATAAGAGTTTGGTGGGCATTGACCTTGAGTTTTGGAATTGTAGTTCACCTATATCCAGAGAGCACTCTGGACTCAAACAATGTTAGATCCGGACCAAACTTGGCATGAATACTCAATATGCCCAAATGTGAACACAGATGGAGTTCAGGGGAAATAGACCTTGACATTTGGGAGTTGTAGTTGCTGGGATTTATAGTTCCCCTACAATCAAAGAGCATTCTGAACCCCACCAATGATAGAACTGGGCCAAACTTCCCACACAGAACCCCCAGGAGGCAAGAAGAGGTTTCTACTTATTTATTTATTTATTATTCACTCTTACAGTATATACCGCTCCTTCCGACAGGCTTGGGGCGGTTTACATAGTACACATACAGTATTACAATAACAGTTTAATACATCCTACAAAAAGCATAAAACAGAAAAGCGTAAAATACAACTATCCCAAAACAACCATCTACAATAATCGCGAATTAACTCTGAACTTATGTCAGACTTCATGGGCCGATGAGGTTAAAAGCTTGTTTGAACAAGAAAGTCTTACAAGCTCTCCGAAATGGGGCTAGGTCAGTGATAGCACGAACCTCATCCGGCATGGAGTTCCAGTGTTTCCCACTGGAAGGTGCAGCCGCGTAGAAGCCTCTCGATCCCGTTGATGATAACCTACAGGAGTGGATCGACGGGACAGCTAGAAGATTTTGTTCTTCTGAGCGTAGTGATCTCGGGGGAACATATGGGGTGAGACGGTCCCTCAGGTACACTGGCCTTAAGCCATACAAGGCCTTAAAGGTCAACACCAGCCCCTTGAAAACAACCCGGTACTCTATTGGTAGCCAGTGCAGTTGCTGCAAGATGGGTGTTATATGCTCTCGGACTGATGCTCCCGCCAGAAGTCGAGCAGCAGCATTCTGCACCAGCTTAAGTTTCCGGATTGTTGCCAAGGGAAGGCCTATGTAGAGGGCATTACAGTAGTCCAGCCTCAAGATGACCGTCGCCTGGATCACCGTAGCCAGGTCACCCCTGGATAAGTAGGGAGCCAGCCGTCTAGCCTGCCACAGATGGTAAAAGGCAGTCTTGCATACCGTGGAGATTTGTGTCTCCATCGATAGCAATGGGTCCAAATGGAGCCCCAAGCTCTTTACGGAGGACGACGGGCTTAGAGGCTCGCCATCTAGGGTAGGCAGCCGGCAACCACTCAATCCAGGGGAACCTAACCACAAGATCTCCGTCTTCGACGGGTTAACCTTCAATCGGCTAGCCCGCAGCCATCCAGTCACGGCTTCAAGGTATGGGTACAGTCTCCGGTCTGCCATCCATTCTCAGCACAAGCTGGGTGTCATCCACATACTGATGGCATACTGATGGCATACTGATGGCACTCCAGACCGAAGTCGCGAACCAGCTGGGCCAGAGGGCGCATATAGATGTTAAACAGTAGCGGGGAAAGGATGGCTCCCTGGGGGACCCCACAAGTTAGTGGGCGCCTCCCAGAGACCATCCCCCACCTCCACTCGTTGTCCCCGGTCCTGGAGAAAGGAGGCCACCCATTTAAGGGCCGTCCCCCTGACTCCTGACACGGCTAAACGGGGAAAGGGAGGCGGGTTTTCCCAATGCATGAAGAGGGAGAGACCAAGTGCCTTTATCGAGGTAGGTTTCTTAGGGTTTTTATACTTCAACACACTAGACTCTCCCCCCTCCCCTCCTGGAGGTTCCAATTTCCCACGGCACACCTGATGATCGCTCACGGCACACTCGTGTGCCTCGGCACACTGATTGGGAAACACTGTTCGATGTAATCCCACATTTCAGTCTCTCACTCTCACTGCCTTTAGAAATGAGTCACAGCCATTGGACTCCTCTCAGACATTTGGCGATCAATTGCGCGATTCCAGTGAGACAGCATCATTAGCCCTCTTAAGAAACCCATCACCTGAATGCTCCTCTGGGGAGAATGCTAATAAGGAAGCCACCTCCTCTAGAGCAGAGCCAGGTCTTGGCGTCCTGAAAGGATCTGGATTAATTTTGACCTTATTTTTTAGTGTTTTTCTCTCTCAGACTCTCTCCTCCTGCTTCGCGGCACGTGACACAATCTATATTCTTTACGCGAGGCGTCAGGGGAGCTTCATAAATATTCCATTAAAGGTAAAGAGAAGGAAAAGAGACTTCTTGGCCCAATCGAAACATGGGATGATGCCTCCCTTTACACCACGGGGCCACCCTAGGGCTGCTTGCTCGCTTGCTTGCATCCCAATTTACATCAGGAGATGCGAGAAGCAGGAGAGCCCGATTCCGCCGGAATAATAAAACTCCTCCGGAACATGCCTAACGTCAATTTTTTATCATTTAAATAAAATACTAATCTTGTTAGGAAGGTAGATAACGAACAGAAAGGAAGCGAGCGGAACCTGAGATGAGGAGATGCCATGAGACGGCAATTAGAGAGATTCATTTAAGGAAAATTAAAGAGAAGACAACCGATAACATTGCGATGCCAAACGTTCGGTCCAGCAAAGGAAACCACATTGATTTTTCCACAACCCTATATGTGTATGTATGTATGTATGTATGTATGTGTATATATATATATATATATATATATATATATATATATATATATATATATAATCCTAACATGAAACAGGGCTGCAATTGGGACGTTACGTGACTTCTTCAAATCCAACGCTTTTGAGGGCTCTCTTCCATATTTTATCTTTGGAGCGCATGGCTGTGCTGTTGGAAGGGCTATATATACGAGGGCGGGTCAATAAGTCCGTGACTTTTTGAATTTCCTGCCTCTGAACTGAAAGGGCAACACTGCTCCTGTTAACAGGCACCTGTCAGTTGACTCCTGTCAAAATTTGAACAAGCTGCGCCATTTAGTTTGTGTTTGTCAGCCGTTGAGAGCAGACTACCGCGTGATTCGAGGAGAAAATGGAAAAAAGTGAATTTCGTGTGCTCATTAAGCATTATTTTTTGCTGAAAAACACCATCCCTCAAACCAAGGCTAAGCTTGATCAATACTACGGGGACTCTGTACCATCCATTTCAATGGTAAAAAAGTGGTTGACTGAATTTTGTTATGTCTGGAAGATGCCGGACGTTCTGGACGCCCAGTTGAGGTCTCTACACCCGAAACAATTGAAAAAAATCACGATATGGTGTTGGCCGATCAGAGATTGAAAGTGCGAGAGATTGTGGAAGCCATAGGCATCTCACGTGGCTCAGTGGTTTCAATTTTAAATGATCACTTGGGTATGAGAAAGCTTTCCGCAAGATGGATGCCGCGTTTGCTCACAATCGACCACAAACGCAATCGTGCGACAATGTTGCAGGAGTGTTTGGCATTGTTCAACCTCAATATGGACAGGTTTTTGCGCCGTTTCATAACCATGGACGAAACGTGAATCTACCACAACACACCAGAGACCAAACAGCAGCCAAAACAGTGGGTTTCTCGGGGTGAATCGGCGCCAAAGAAGGCCAAGGTGGGTTTTTTTAGCCAATAAAGTCATGGCGATCGTTTTTTGGGATGCACGCGGTATAATCCACATTGACTACCTTGAAAGGGGTAAAATAATCAATGGTGAATATTATGCCAACTTATTGGGTCGATTTAATGAGGATTTGGGGGGGGAAACCGATCGCATTTGGCCAAGAAAAAAGTTCTCTTGCACCAGGACAATGCAAGGGTGCACACATGTGCAGTTGTCATGGCAACAATCCATGAATTGGGATACAAATAGCTCCCTCATCCACCCTATTCTCCGGATTTAGCCCCGAGTGACTATTTCTTGTTTCCAAACCTGAAGAAATAGCTCGGCGGAAAGAGATTTGACTCCAACAATGAAATCATCTCACAAACAAATACCTATTTTGATGACCTCGGGAAATCTTATTTTTTGGAAGGGATAAAAAAATTGGAGAAACATTGGACAAAGTGTATAGAGCTCAAAGGAGACTACGTTGAAAAATAAAATGATTTTTTATTCAAAAACCTGTGTTTTATTCAAAAAGTCACTGACTTATTGACCCGCCCTCGTACAAACATGGTTTTCACAGAGCATGTATATTTGACATCCACTCTCAAAAGCACAGCAAGGGTATAGCGAACTATATGTCTCTTGCCTTGTTGCACGGAGAGGAATCAATCGGCTTGTCAGCTCTCCTTAATACAACTTACTTTGATCTGAGCTTTTCCGAGTTAATCAATGTTCTCTCTTTATAATAAGCACAAAAGTTCAACATCCACGATAACAATGGCCAACACATGTTTTGGTGCCTCAAAAGTTAGCCCTGTTTCTGGGTATATTTGACCTGCTGATTCCAAAAATGGCACCCGTTTCCCCCATCAGATCTTGTTTTTGAGATACAGAACCTGTGCTATGTTTCAGGCTCAGCGATGAGTCCAGGATCACTCCCAAACTGCGAACCTGCGCCTTCAGGGCCCAGTGTAACCCCGTCAAGCACAGGCTGTAACCCTATGCCCTGTTCGGCCTTACGACTGACCAGGAGTGCCTCTGTCTTGTCTGGATTTAGTTTCAATCTGTTCGCTATTAATATCATAATTATTATATTATAGTATATACAGTATGTAGTCATTCTAATATATTGAAATTATAATATAATGTAACATTATTATATTATTTATTATATATTATTATTATAATACAATTATTATAAAATAATAATAAAAACCACTAAACTAAAATAAAATTCAAGAAGACAAGTTGCGAACCAAGATGAAGCCTGACATCCTCAAGAGAGGAAGGATCCCAAGATGGAATGGCCCAGAGGATGGCAAAGCGGACCCAGCCGCCGCCTCAGCAGAGCACAGCAGAGCAGAGCAGCAGGCGATCAGAGGCTGCAGGCCTCCGCCCGCTCTCGCCCCCAGCCGTTCCCCAGCTGATCGCTCTGCTATGGAGTCCCTGCCATCCCTGGGCCTGCAGGGGGAGCAGTCAGCGATCTGAGGCGGCTT
Organism: Anolis apletophallus; assembly: GCA_030556195.1. NCBI lineage: Eukaryota > Metazoa > Chordata > Lepidosauria > Squamata > Anolidae > Anolis > Anolis apletophallus. The sequence continues at coordinate 9,246,970 of JARBWK010000015.1, forward strand.
ATTCGACCTGGCGACCCGGAAGACTGTAGCACACCAGTTCTCGTTTGTGCCTGGGAGGCAGGGGGCAGCACCGGGGGTCCCACTTGCATTGGAGCCAGCTGATTCTGAAGAGGATTGGGAGGGGCTAGAAGAAGGGGATTTTGAGATAGCTGGGCCTTCTTCCCCCACAGAAAGCCTGGCCTGGGATGACGGCTGGCCTGATCCTTACGAGATGCAGGAAGGCCAGTCGGAATTGAAAGCAGTGATAGTGAAGATTATGAACGGCCGGGGGGCGAGGTTCGCAAGAAAGAATGTGGGAAACAACCGAGGAGAGGCCCGGGAAGCAGAAGGGGAGTTCGACTCTCACGAAGATAGGGAACAAGGTGCTGGGAGGCAAGGTCGAACGTTTGATAGGAGACGGACATTGAGGCTAGCAGGAGGGGTTGGTTCCACAGCCTAGACCGACCGAGGGCTCGCAGCACAGATTGAAGGAGGAGAAGCCTAGGCGTCGGGGCCTCACCAAGGGGATTAAGTATAGGATCCGTGGGAACGGATCCTCAGTACTTCGGCCACGTCTATCCTATACAGATGTGTAGCGAAGCCAAGACGACGTAGCTAAGTTTGGGGCTAGGGGCCTGCCAAGCAGAGCTGGTATCTTGTAACCTTCTTTATCCTTTGATCCGCTAGCTAAGCGGAGCCTTGCCAAGTCTTTGGATCTTACTGCCAAGTTTGCTTTTGGACTATACCTTTTATCTTTTGGATTACTTTTGATTTTTATGGACAATTACCTTTTCAACTGTTTTTATCATTCAATAAAGTAGTTAGCTGATTTCCGTCAATGTGTGTGTGATTAAGGGGCCGGCCTAGGTCTTGCATCGTGACAAAGATAATTAAGTCTTCTGGGTCGCCAGGGCGATCAGCCCCCGCAGGTCGCCGAGTGCTCCCACTGCAGGCCCGGATCGCCTCCAGGGATGTCAGGCACTCCAAAGCCGCTGCTCCTCCGGCCTGTCTGCCGACACAGGCCCCACAGAGCCTGCGATGGGATGGCGGCAGCGGTACCCCTTCCTCTTGGCCCCGCCCCGCCGCCCTTCTCCCCGAGCTGGACAGAATCGGCTGCCGGGCCGCATCCGGCCCGTGGGCCGTAGGTTGCCCACCCCTGATTTATACTCTGCTTTCTCTCTCTCTACAAAAGAGACTCAAAGTGGCTTCCGGTAAAACTGAATGAAACCTAATTTAAAATCTAAAAATATACATATATTAAAATAGAAATAAATATTAAACGGTTAAATTCCTTAAGGGCTGATTAAAAACGAACCACGGCATTCCCTGACTTCACCTTCAAAAGCCGCTCCTTTAGAAACCTTTCTGAATAAAAGCATTTCAAATGAGTTGATTTGATTCCTATCAACGCTCTTCACTGCCCGGCTTTCAGAACCGAACGTAAACATTAGAGATGCAATGGCTTGGACAGACATTCTACACAGCATGAACTATTCCTCATTCAATACGTCTTGCATGTAGCCTTGACAGCTCCTTGGGAGGTGCGGCTCCACATGATTCTTCATGCAACAAGGAGAAACTGCGGCCATACTGGTTCTTAAACTAATGTTAGGATTATCTGCCCGACTTCCTCCTTTGGATCCAACTCTCGAGAGGTAAACAAGACCAGGATGGAAACGGAGAGGTCGACACCATTTGCCAACTCTCTGGGAAAAGATAAATGATCGCATAGAAGAGGTGAATGCCCTCTTCCTTTGGCTCTAAAGAGATGCAAGGATGTCCTTGGATCCTGGAGGGAAGGATCCGACTGATCTTATCTCAACGGTCGTCTCCATCTGATACAGCTAATGCATTCACCATTTCATCCTGAGGCCCCATCTCATTACCCTCTCTCTCTCGGCATTACTTCGCAAATGAAGATTCAGGAAGGACTCATCCCACGCTGTTTACAAGCGCGTTGATGACTAAAAAGGCCAATCTGAGATAGGAAAGTTCGGTTGCAGAAAGCACAGCAGAAAGTCTCCTTGGGTAATGTTGCTTCCAAGTTGTGGTTCTTTCTGCGTTGTCGTTTCTCTTCGCGACTCATTCGGCGTGTCTTCACGAAAGAGGCCGCAGCATTGTGGATAGTGCGTCTCCATGCCTCCCGATGTGGGGCCAGGGTGGACCATTGTTGGTGATCAATCTGGCCGAGCCTGAGATGTTGTTTCAGGGAGTCCTTATATCTCTTTTTGCGGACGCCTCTCTTGCGCTGACCCGTGGCAAGTTCACCATAGAGTAGTATCTTTGGGAGGCGGTGGTCCTCCATCCTAGAGACGTGCCCTGCCCAGCGCAGCTGTGTTCTCAATAGCATGGCCTCAATGCTGGTGATCCCTGCTTGCTCAAGGACAGCAACATTCGTCACATAGTCGGTCCAGTGTATATTTAGGATTGTGCAAAAACAGCGCTGATGAAAGCGTTCGAGGAGTCGTAGGTGTTGGCGATAGGTGACCCATGTTTCAGACCCATAGAGGAGAATAGACAGTATGATAGCTCTGTACACACTGATTTTGGTACTTTGCCTCAGATTCTTGTTGCTCCAGACTCTTTTGTGAAGCCTTCCTAATGCACTATATGCCTTTGATAATCTGTGATCTATCTCTTTGTCAATCTTGGCATCTGAAGAGGTGATGCTTCCCAGGTAGGTGAACTGCTGAACGGATTTAAGCACAGATGTGCCTATGCTGATGTGGGGATGATGGTGTTCTTCCTGTGGTGCGGGCTGGTAGAGGACTTCCCTTTTCTTCAGGCTGACTTCCAGCCCAAATAGCTCTGCAGCGGCTGCAAAGCAGGATGTCAGGCGCTGCAGGGCTGCTTCTGAATGGGCGACAAGGGCAGCATCGTCAGCAAAAAGCAGCTCACGGACTAGATAGTTTAGAGTCTAAGTGCGAGCCCTCAGACGGCTTAAGTTGAACAAGCTACCATCAGTACGATAGTGTATATATATGCTGTCTTCTTCTTCGAGGTCTGCCGTAGCCCTTTGGAGCATCATGCTGAAGAAGATTGTAAATAAGGTTGGTGCAAGAACACAACCTTGCTTCACTCCATTAGTTATGAGAAAGGGCTCCGAGAGAGCATCGCCGTATCTGACTTGACCGCGCTGGCCCTCATGTAGCAGGATAATCATTTTGAGGAATTTGGGGGGACAACCTAGACCAGTGTTTCCCAACCTTTTTTGAGCCACGGCACACTTTTAACATTAAAAAAATCCGGGGGCACACCACCAACCAAAATGACACAAAATGACACTCTAACACAGTAAAGATTGGCTGGGGAATGGTGGCCTGCTGGGAGCAGCTGCTGGGAGTGCCGAAGCCGGGGAGGGAGCGGAGCCAGGCTGCACCATGCCCCACCCCCTACCCCCGGCGTCGCCTCTCCTAGCAGCTGCTCCAGCCTTGAGGGGGCCGGGCCCAGCCAGCGGTGCCAGAGCCAGCACAATGCTGGCGTGGCACTGTCCCCTCAAGGTTGGAGCAGCTGCTGGGAGTGCCGAGCCGGGAGGGGCAGAGCCAGGCCGCGCCATGCCCCCCCCTCCCCAGCTTTAGCTCTCCTACAGAGGAGGAGCATGAGCGGTGGACGGGCTTCAGTGGGAGGGCTCCTCCTCCACACGGCTTCAGCGAGCGAGGGCGAGAGTCATGGTGGGAGTCATGGCGGATTGGAGGCTGGCTGGGGAACGGCCGAAGGAGGCAGCGCCCGGTCCCTTCTTCTTTTTCTTCGCCACTGCCGGCCCTTCCTCCTCCCCAAGCAGCAGGAGTTCGGCAGGAGGGGGGGAGGAAGGGGGGCAGAGAGCTTTTCTCGCGGCACAGCAGGAGGTCCCTCACGGCACACTAGTGTGCCACGGCACACTGGTTGAGAAAGACTGACCTAGACAACCTAGAGCGAATTGCTAATTCAATTGCAGGACTTCCAAAAGCTCATGGCTCCCTTTCTTTTTGCACTGTTTGGAAGGTTCTCTATCTGGCAAGGATCCGTCCCGTGGAGCTCCATTAAAAAACCCTTGTCTTGGCTATTTCATCTCCACACTATTACATAACGCCAAAGGAAACGGGGCAAAGTTTTTACATCTAATTGACAGGCCAAAAGGTTGAGCGGGACTGTGCAAACCCTGCCGGCCGATGCTCATAACAATCTTGTCATGGTTTGGAAGCAAAACGCATAAAAGGATGAGCGAGGCGCCAGTGACAGAAGCATCAAAAAGGGGTCGAAAAGAGATTTTTAATCAACGGCAACGTTATGAGCGAGAGTTATGGCAGGGAAAGGAAGACTTGAAAGGCCTGCCTTGTGACACAAAGTATGACTTTCTGCAGATAACACTGCCCATTAAATGAGATCCTAGTGCCTTTTCCTGATGTTTAGGTGACATTTCCCCCAAACCACCGCCTCTGTAAATGCTCGGTTTTAATTAATAGGCGAGACAGAGCAAAACGTATTGCTCCAGAGAAGAGGTATGCAACCAATGGGTTCAAATAACAAGAAAAGAGATTCCTGTGGCCCATTTGGAAGATCTTGCTGATCTTGGTTGAGATTTGATGAGATATTCATTGGAAAAACTACTGCAAAATGTGCTATAGCAGGATGCTCTTCCCACAAGAACAAAGTTTTGGCAGTTTAGTAAACTTTTCCCATGGTTTTTCTGATAGACCTAATTAGGAAATGACATTTATAACCCAGGAATAAAAATCATGTTACACAGTGTAACGTATAAATCAGCTTTCCCAACTGGTGTGCCGTGGCACACTAGTGTGCCGTGAGCGATCATCAGGTGTGCCGTGGGCAATTGGAACCTCCAAGACCCTTTCTTCCCCCTCCTGCCGAACACTTTTTCTTCTCCACTCGGGCTCCCTTCTTCCCAGCCTCGCTCTGCTCACTTTGCCTTGCTTTGCTTACTCTGCTGCCATTTTGATCTGAGGGGGCAGCTGAGCGTGTTCAGGAGGGGAGGGGGGAGGGAGGAAGACGTGGGGCAAGTCTGCGTAGTAGCGCCCACATGGTTCATGTCTTCCTCCCCCCCCCCCCCCGCTCCTCTCCTGAAGAAGGGAGCCCGAGTGGAGAAGAAAAAGTAAGTGTTTGGCAGGAGGGGGAAGAAAGGGCGCGAAGGGGAAGGGGGAGGAAGAGGTCTCTGTTGAAAGCTGGCATGGGCAAACTTGGACCTTCCAGGTGTTTTGGACTCCAACTCCCACCATTCCTAGCAGCCTCAGACCCTTTTCCTTTCACCCCCTCGGCCACTTCAGCAGGAAAGGGCCTCCAGCTGTTAGGAATGGTGGGAGCTGAAGTCCAAAGCACCCAGAGGGCCGAAGTTTTCCCATGCCTGTTTGAGGGACCTTAAAGTGGTGATGGCAGTGAGTGTGCAGTGAGGGAGGGTGAGTGTTAGCAGCAGTGGCAAGTGTGTGGTGACGGTAATTGAGTGTGAGCAGTGGTGGCGAGTGTGCAATAAGAACAAGTGATTGTGAGCAGTGGTGGCGAGTGTGAGATGAGGGGGAGTGAGTGTGAGCCACAACTGGGTATGTGTGAACCCATGTCTCCATTTCTTCTCTCAACCAAACGGCACTTTGAGCCATTGGGGTTTTCACAGGAGAAACTTGGGCTGGATGTATTAGTGTGGTGGTAGCGAATGTGCAGTGAGAGAGAGTGTGAGCAGCAATGGCGAGTGTGCAGTGAGGGCAAGTGAGTGTGACCAATGTGGAGAGGGCGAATGTGTGTGAGCAGCATGTGAGTGAGAGCAGTGATGGCAAGTGTGTGGTGAGGCTGAATGAGTGTGAGCCACAAGCATGCATGTGTGACGGTGGCAAGTGTGCGGTGAGGGCAGGTGAGTGTGAGCAGCAGTGGCAAGTGTGTGGTGAGGGCAAGTGAGTGTGAGCAGCAAGTGTGTGTGTGTGTGTAGTGGTTGCAAGTGTACAGTGAGGACGGGTGAGTGTGAGCAGCAGTGGCGAGTGTGCAGTGAGGGCAAGTGAGTGTGACTAATGCGGTGAGGGCGAATGTGTGGTGAGGCTGAATGAGTGTGAGCCACAAGCGTGCATGTGTGATGGTGGCAAGTGTGTGGTGAGGGCGAGTGAGTGTGAGCAGCAAGTGTGTGTGTGTAGTGGTGGCAAGTGTACAGTGAGGACGGGTGAGTGTAGGCACCAAGTGCATTTGTGTGATGGCAGTGAGTGTGCAGTGAGGGCGGGTGAGTGTTAGCAGCAGTGGCAAGTGTGTGGTGACGGTAATTGAGTGTGAGCAGCGGTGGCGAGTGTGCAATGAGAGCAAGTGATTGTGAGCAGTGGTGGCGAGTGTGAGGTGAGGGCGAGTGAGTGTGAGCCACAAGTGGGTTTGTGTGAACCCATGTCTCCATTTCTTCTCTCAACCAAACGGCGGTTTGAGCCATTGGGGTTTTCACAGGAGAAACTTGGGCTGGATTTATTGTGCGCATCCTAAAAAACGGCCTCACCATGGAACTGCGGCCCTTCCAGACACAGCAAAGGCACACACGGTTCTTTGGGCCTCTTTGTGAAAGCCACCATGAAGCCAGATGAAGAACGGCATCAAGGACAACATCCTCGACTGACCACGCCGTGTGCCGTCAGACTCTGAATCCTGTCTTTAATCCTGCCAGTTAGCAATTTATTTTTAAACCAGCCAGGGGAGAATAAAGGGCCGATATCAAGGTTTCCGTTGTACCGGTGCCTCTATTCTCCTATTCCACGGCACATTTTGAAAGAGCTCCCCTTTGTTTGCTGTAATTCAGTATCAGCAGTAGTTCCCGGAGAAGTGCGGATGTTCGTTCCTCTGACTAACGGACTCTCTTCTTCCCCCTTCGCCTCCCCTGCCTCGTTGGAAATATAAAACAATTATGTTCCCTAAAAATTTCAGAAGAGAATGAGGGAAGCGACGGGCTTATTTCGTCTTTGAAATATGGCTGCCTTTCATAATTCGAAAACTTCAAAGCCTGTTTCTCTAGATATCTACATGTAGCTCCACGCTGTTCCCTTTTCTTCCAAGTACATTTAAATCTTCTGATGTCCTTTTAACATTTAGCAAAGAATGCAGGATACTTGAAACGCACCTTTCCCTTTGTCTGTGGATGTACCATTAGTATTATTAGCATCCCCTTTTAACAACACACAAAAAAGGAAAGGGACAGCTTTCGGGAGGGAACGTCTCCGAACCCATTTACATGGCGAGCCAACAGGCAGTGGGTGCCGGGCAATAATCTCTCCTTGTTTTGCGAACCTGATAAAAGTACTGCTCACATAGGACAGAACTGCTTTTGAGATCCCAAATATCGCTTGAAGACAGGATAAATGTGGTTCTGGATGATTTGGTTCCAGAATTTCCCACCTCTTTCCCTTTTCAACCGATGAAGGTCAATTCATCCATATCTTCTCTCCACGGTTCCCTGGTTATCTCTCGGCATTACTTCGCGAACGAAGATTCTTAGGAAGGACTCATCCCACGCTTTTTACAAGCGTGTTGATGACTAAAAAGGCCAATCTGAGATAGGAAAGTTCAGTTGCAGAAAGCACAGCAGAAAGTCTCCTTGGGTGATGTTGTTTCCAAGTTGCGCTTCTTTCCGCATTGTCGAGACCCATTCGGGGCGTCTTCTCGAAAGAGGCCGCAGCATTGTGGATTGTGCGTCTCCATGCCTCCCGATGTGAGGCCAGGGTGGACCATTGTTGGTGAACAATCTGGCCGAGCCTGAGATGTTGATTCAGGGAGTTCTTATATCACTTTTTGGGGGCGCCTCTCTTGCGCTGACCTCTGGCGAGTTCACCATAGAGTAGTATCTTTGGGAGGCGGTGGTCCTCCATCCTAGAGACGTGCCCTGCCCAGCACAGCTGTGTTTTCAATAGCATGGCCTCAACACTGGTGATCCCTGCTTGCTTAAGGACAGCAACATTAGTCACATAGTTGGTCCAGTGTATATTTAGGATTGTGCGAAGACAACGCTGATGAAAGGGTTCAAGGAGTCGTAGGTGTTGGCGATAGGTGACCCTTGTTTCAGGCCCATAGAGGAGAATAGACAGTACGATAGCTCTGTACACACTGATTTTGATGCTTTGCCTCAGGTGCTTGTTGCTCCAGACTCTTTTGTGAAGCCTTCCAAATGCACTATATGGCTTTGCTAAACTGTGATCTATCTCTTTATCAATCCTGGCGTCTGAGGATATGATGCTTCCCAAGTAGGTGAACTGCTGAACGGACTTAAACACAGATTTGCCTATGGTGACGTGGTGATGATAGTGTTCTTCCTGTGGTGCGGGCTGGTAGAGAACTTCCATTTTCTTCAGGCTGACTTCCAGCCCAAACAGCTCTGCAGCTGTTGCAAAGCAGGATGTGAGGCGCTGCAGAGCTGCTTCTGAATGGGCCACAAGGGCAGCATCGTCAGCAAAAAGCATCTCACGGACTAGATAGTTTAGAGTCTTAGTGCGAGCCCTCAGGCGGCTTAAGTTGAACAAGCTACCATCAGTACGATAGCGTATATATATGCCGTCTTCTTCTTCGAGGTCTGCCGTAGCCCTTTGGAGCATCATCCTGAAGAAGATTCCCTGGTAAGGCAAAGCAAAAAGCCTATCAAGCTCTCCAGAGAATCTCAGGCCGTGTCATTCCCAAGGATGCTTTCGTTCCCTAGTTATTCCAGGGGATGCCCAGATCACCAAAAACAATTCCAGGATTCTAGAATTTAGCAGGACCAGCGATGTTGTTGACATATGAACAAGCTTCATGCAGGATGAACAGAGATCGGAATTTTACTTTACAGGTGAGCGATTTGTTGTCTTGTTTTTTTTCTGTCTTAGAACTGACGCCTTAGTATTCTTTGTTGTTTATTGGGGGGGGGGGGTTAAAGATATGTTTTTGAGAGCTATTGCGCCCCCTGAGGCTTGTTTTGTACCTGTACTGTGTACCTGTTTGCCTTTCACCTGCATGGGCCTTTGTTCCATTGTTCAGCCATGTGGACTGTGATGGGAGGAGTTGCCTTTGGTGCCAACCTGGCATCACCACCCTTAACTCCTCCCCTTCCTGAGTTTACCTGGGAGGCTGGACTTCCTCTCTGGCCTCCTTCCAGGAGAGCACACGTACGAAGCAGGCAGAAATCTGGAGCCAACACTCAGACAAAACACCTTAATTCATGTATAGCCAACCAACGTTCTCAAACCAAGGAATTCGGGAATAGGAAGGGCCAGCCCTTCAACAGAGACTATATTATTTGGGGACCCGAGGACTTTGTGAGCCAGAGGACCATTTGAGGAGCAACAAAGGAACCTGGAACCTAAGAGAGGCACCTTCACTCTGCAAAAGGCAAGTGGACGCTATCCCTTTTCTCAAAGGACCCTTTCTAGCAACCAACCTCAAGCTTTTTGGGCCACCAGCATTTTTACTGGTTGTTAAACAAATAAACCTAGTTTTGAGTCCACCCTCTTTGAGTCCTGAACTCATTGCTTAGAGACTCTCCAGGTTTCTTGTGCATGGGAAGGCTAGAACGCGACCCCCAGGGCCTATAGAGTTCGTCCATCCTTTTAAAGCCCCCTTTTTTGGCCCTGGCAGGACGCCACAAGAGCCCCCGGTGGTGCAGTAGGTTAAAGCACTGAGCTGCTGAGTTTGTCAACCAAAAGGTCACAGGTTCGAATCCGGGAAGTGGCATGAGCTTCTGCTGTCAGCCCCAGCTTCTGCCAACCTAGCAGTTCGAAAACATGCAAATGTGAGTAGATCAATAGGTACCGCTCCAGTGGAAAGGTAACAGTGCTCCATGAAGTCATGCCGGCCACATGACCTTGAAGGTGTCTATGGACAACACTGACCCTTCGGCTTAAAAATGTAAATGAGCACTACACCCCAGAGTCGGACACAACTGGACTTCACGTCGGGGGAAAACCTTTACATTTACCTTATCAATTCTACAGACTCAAGAGTGCCATACATTTGCACATCTTCATTCTGCAGCTTGAAAAGGAAAGCATGGGTGGAGATGACTTTTCTAGATAAGAAGAAACAGATGCCATAGAAATCCAGATCTTGGCACTACTGATATCATCACAGGATGGGCAAATTCTTCTTGTTGTTACTGTTGTTGCTAGGTGCCTTATGATTGACTTGAATTTTGTTGATATGACGATATTGGAATTATTGGCTGAACTCTGTTTGGAACAGCGTGTTAATGTGATAATTAATGTTTTTATTGATGTTTTTATAATATTTTGTACTAACTGTTTTATTGATTGTATTTATATAGCATCACTGATGGGACTAATCCCCACAATAGGACTAATCCCCACAGGACTATGACACTTCCCCCCTTGATGGGATGAGGTCCCTAGTCCAACACTCAAACCACTCTATCACAAAGACAAACTCTGAAATCCACAATTCCCCAGGCACTGAAATGCTCAGTAATTTTAGCCCCGAAATATTGGGATGCTGCCATTTTCAGAGGTCCTATTGATGTACTATTGAATGCTTCTGGGACGCCATAACTTCATCAGCTGCCAGAACATTAAAAAAAGATCCATTGGTCTCAAGACAGTCTCTTATTTCTTGGAAATGGAACAAAATAGCTTTTGGGGGCATGTTGTTGTGAAATGACCCACAGAGGCGGTTTTTCTATAACCACTGATCAGATTAAGATCAGAAGGTCCTTCTGTGTTGTTGGTGGCAAAGAGGCAGTGATGAGTAGCAGTGATGGAGCAATGAGACACGAGATAATACCTGTAGTTTGCCATTTTTTTGTATCTTCCTTTGGTCACTCTCTGTCCAAGTCTTGTTGAGGTCACTTCCTCCATCTTCGGAAAGTTAGTACTTTTGCTCCTTTTGTGTGAGCTGAGAATAGCTCTACAAATGGTTTTTGCTTACCCGCTACATTTAGAGCCAGGACTTCAATGCCCTGGTAACCAATTACCGATAAACGTTCTTTGTCTGCTTCCTTTCCTATCCAAAGAAGGATTTCCTGAGTCATTTATTAAGTTATTAACAGTAATTGAGTTCTTTTTATTTCACTTTGCAAGAGCTTCCTGAGTAATAACTCCTGTTTCTACCACAGGTGGATGTCCTGTGAGCTCTGCTGCATAATACATTGACCAAATATTTCTAGACATCTAAGTTTCTAAAGACTCTTTATCATGAATTATGGCATCACATTCATTACCATCATCATCATTTATTATTTCATTAGTCGCCCTCCATCCGAGGTGCTCTGGGCGACTTACATAAGAACAAAATAAAAACAGAGTAAGCTTACACAACAGGTATTAAGATTAAATTATAGGTTAAATGCTCTGCTAAAGAGCCAGATCTTAAGTGTTTGAATAAAGAACTTGAATTAAGTGCATGGCTCTTATGTAAGGTGACTACGAATTCCATAGAGCTGGAGCAGAGATTGAAAAGGCCTTACGCCTTGTACTTCGAGGCGTACTTTTCTGGGACCCGGTATATAGAGCAGATTTTCTTGGGCGGGTCGTGGCGACCACTGGTGGTGAAGGGGAGAAAGGCGGTGTGGTGAAGTCATATTTCTTTATTACAGGTTTTAAATATGGTTGATATATATATATATATATATATATATATATATGTTGAAGGGGTAAAAAACTTAGCAAACCCCAAAGGGTTAACAGAGATATTAGCATGCAGAACCTCCAAGGGGTTTCCGTTACCGTGGAAACAGGAGGCGGAGCCTGCAACTGGCCTTAGAATCTTCGAATTCAAACTTTAGCAGTTGGCAGTTGGCAGTGAAAGACGAAGGAGAGAGGATGTGTGGAGAGTTAGAGAGTCCGTTTTAGCCAGCTGTCAGCCGGTTTTATAAAAGACTCTGACTCTACTCTGTGAGAGAGTAGAAAAAAAGCTGTGTTTTAAAGCAGCTAGGAAAGCAGTTGGGTTTAAAGGACAAGCAGTTAGTGTAAAGACTGTTGAGCTATTGGTTCTGGGAGTACAGCTATATAGTATCAAGTTGCATCTCCATGGTTAGTGTATTGTAACCTTAAGATACGTGCATCTAAGAAGATACTGTAACCACCTAAGCTTTGAACTCTGGAACCTCCACACTTAGAACATTGCTTGAATAAACTTTGCAGTTCTTTGACAAAGATATCTCCTCGCGTAGTTCCTTCACACACAAACCTCGAAAACAACTTCTTCCTAGTGGGTAACCAAGTATAGTGAATGGTGGCAGCGAAAGTTAACAAATAGTGTCAGTGGGAGTTTGGGTTAGAGGGATACCCTGCCCTGACACAGTAATCGAAAGGTCAGTGGGAAAGCTGACCTGTGTGAAAGCTTATTACATTATATGGTGGCAGCAAGTGGAAATATAAAGAAGTCTTTATATAAATTGGTGGTAAGGGTGGAATAAGAAAACTAACTATAGAGAGTCTTTACAGGCAGTCTCTGAGGTACATCGGTCCCTGACCATACAAGGCCTTAAAGGTCAGGACCAGCACCTTATAAAAAACCCGGTATTCAATTGGCAGCCAATGTAGATGCTGAAGAGTTGGTGTTATATGGCATCTCATAGGCGTTTTTGCGTTTTTGTAAATAGCCTGGCGGTTGCATTATCAACAATACAAATCTTCTGAGTCACTGACATAGGAAGGCCGATGTACAGTGCGTTACAGTAGTCCAGCCTAGAGGTGACTGTAGCATGAATTACTGTTGCCAAGGCCTCTCCTTAGAGGTAGGTACCAGCTGCCTCGCTTGGCAAAGATGGAAAAAGGCCTGGTTGGATGGGACCCTAGGAAAAGACCTTAGGGACCCTCAATCCAGACAGGAAAAGCACCATCAAAGCATCCAGCTTTTGTTTAAAAGCCTCAAAGGAAGGAGCTTACAATACTCTCCAAAGCAGAGAGTTCCACTTCTTATGGTCAGGAAGGTCTTCCTGATGTCTTCCTTCCCTGTCATTTGAACCCATCACTCCATTGAGTCCCAGTTTCCAGGGCAGCAGGAAACAACCTGGGGAGCTTGCTTTCCTGTCCTGGCTATAGTGGAGGCTCACCGGGCACGGACCCCTCTAACCACAGTTCTAGCTGAAATCACTGCAAGAAATCACAGCTTCTTTTGCCTCCCTGCTCCACTGGGCCAGGAAGAAGTCAAAGCAGAGTAGAGGCACTTTTGCCAGGAGAAGAAGGCAATCTCTCTCCAGAATCAGTTCTCTTCTATTCATACTTATGTGGGAATCAAGGTAACATAGCCTGAATCCCAGCCTTTGATTCTCAATAAGGAAAATAACATGCGGAAATATAATTCAAATCATGTTGCACTCATCTCGGCAGTTGATAGCAAGACTAGGGTCATGTCTACATCAGGGGTGGGCAATTATTTTTTCCAAGGGGCCACACGAGAGCCAAAAAATATTATGGAGGGCTGCACCTAAAGGCTGAGCTACATTCTACATCAGGGGTGCCCACACTTTTTCATCATGCGAGCTACTATATGGGCAATCAAGTTGAAAAGATCACCTGTTGTGCATGTGAGCGTGTGCGCGCATGCGTGCGCGCACGCTCCTACTGCAGCCTTTTGTCCGCGTGGGGCTTCTTTCTTGTCTGCCCACAAACTCGCCGCCGCGCGCATCCGGGAAGGGGATCCTCCTTGCCTGCGCGCGCTCTCTCCCTTAATGTCTTCGTTGCCTTCCTCCCTGCTGCGTGCTTTCGCGAAGCAGGAAGTCCCCATCCCATCCTGCTTCTTGCGTGCACAGCAGGCCCCTCCCACGCACGCAGCAGGAGGGTATTTATAGGCGCACCCGGCCAGATATGGCTTCGGCAGCGGCTCGGAAGGCGCAGGGCTGGGAAGAGGGGCCACCTGGCTGCTGCCTGGGCCAGGAAACTCAACCGAGAGAGGGACCCACGTGAGGCTGGAGCCTCCCCACGGCATCCTCCCCCCTCCCTCCTCCCTCGAGGCTTCCTTACCTGGGCAGGAGAAGGAAGAGTGGAAAAGGTGCTTCCCCAAAGTGACAGATGCAGCGGAGGGGGGGGGCGCCCTTCCTTCCTTTTGAGGGTGTCACTCAGAAAGGACGCCCAAGTGGACGGCTGGCAGGAAGGAGGACCCCTCCCACTGGTGGCAGTCTATGCCCACGGGGGAGAGAGGGAGGGCTCTTGCTAGCCGGCTCTGAAGAGCCACCCCCTCCCCCCTCTCTCCCGTGGGCCCTCGCCGCCTTTCTCCTTCAAGGGCGAGGGAGGGCGAGGTGGAGAAAGGCGGTGAGGGCACAAGCAGCAGCATCCCCGCAGCCCCCCCCTCCTCGGGTTCAGGAACACGGTGGAGCCCTCCCTCCTCGCCCCCAACCAAGGAAAGAAAGCAGCCCCACACAGCTCGCTCGCCCAGGTCTTGGATTGGAATGGGAGTCCTGAGGGCAGCAGCAGGGTTTGCGGCGGGGCTTGCTTGGCTTTGCCCCACTTTGCCCGGCCTCCTTCGCCTCTTTCTCTCCCTCTCTCCTTCCAGCGCTTGCCTGCCTGCCTGCCAAAAGGATCCGAAAAAGTTCTCCGGATTTCTTTCTTCTCTCCTTGGCTCTCTCTCTCTCTCTCACACACACACATTCTCTCCATCCCTCCCACAGCCTCGCATCCTATCCGTGCGCATGCCTTCGCCTTGCTCCCGCCCTCCCCCCCCAGCAGCAACCAATGGGCGGTCATGTCACCACACCGTGCGTGGCAAGACGAGCGCCAGGGCCCGCCCACTAAAGCCTCATTTTGGCAAAAGAAGCCCCGCGAAGGCGGTGGGAGCGCATGTGCGTGCGCATGGCAGGAGTGTGCCATCTGGCTGGTGAGGCCCAAAGATCACCTGGAAGAGGGCCGAAGATCACCTAGGTGCTCCCAATCACCGTAATGAGCACCCCTGTTCTACATAATATCAATTGAATTTCTTTAGTAATAATAAAAAAGGTACTACGTTGCGTTTTTGATATATTAATAAGAGTGTTAAGAGTATATGTTATTAGCAATGAAAAAGAGAGGTTGTCATAGGAAAAATGGCATTTATTCAATAAAAGATTACAAAACAATGGTTAACAAAATGTGAACATTTGTATCATTTGTGGTTCATTATATCAGGGTCGGGAACCTTTTTGACTCAGAGAGCCATAAAGCAAAATATTTGGAAATTTATTTCAGTGAGAGCATTATAATAATTCATTCAGCCTCCACTAACAACAACAACAACAACAGGTTCCTAGAGTAGGAGGAGACCTCCAAGGGCCATCCAGTCCAACCTCCTTCTGCCTTAAGGGAAAAACACAATCAGAGCATTCCTCACAGATGGCCATTCAGCCATCTTGAACCAAACCTGGCACACCGAAATCTCATGAGACCAACAGAAAGTACTGAAAGGGTTTGCTGGGCATTTACCTTGAGTTTGGGAGTTGTAGTTCTCCTACATCCAGAGAGCACTGTGGACTCAAATAATGATGGATCGGGACCAAACTTGGCACGAATCCTCAATATGCCCAAAGAGGCAGAAGAGGAGGAAGCTGGGAAGGGACTGGATGCGCCCCCACCCACCCCGCGCGCGCTCTGGCTTTGGCCTCGCCCCTTTCCCACTCTGGCCCTGCCCCCTCTCCATCGCTGCACTCCCGCTCCTTCCCTCTTCCGTTCAGGTGGTGGAAGGGGGAAGGAATGAAAGGGGGAAAGAGAGAGGGAGGGAGGGAAGGAAACAGGAAGACAGGAAACATAAGAATGGAAAGAGCGCCAAGGCAAGAGGGAGGGGGAGCGCGCGAGGAGGAAGTGAAGGGAGGAGAAGGAGGGTGAAGGCATGCTCTTGCTCCTGGCCGCCTCCCCTTCTTCCCCCTCCCTTCCCTTCCCTCCGCTTGCCTGCCTGCCTACTTCTTCACGTTTGTAGCTGCCCCAATGGGAGTTCGCCTCCCTCTCTTGAGGACGAAGCCTTGAGGGAGCCAAGAGCCAGACAGCATCGGCTGTCGGGCCGGATCTGGCCTGCGGGCCATAGGTTGCCCACCCCTGGTCTACATTGTACACTGTGACTACGGTTTGACGCCTCTTAACTGCCATGGAAAGAGAACTGAAAAAATAGGTTTTGTTTACAGAAATACACCCGTAATGGAACAGACACAAAACCTGCCGAGAGTTTGTGTGGGATTTTTTAAAAAATATTCCTTCTTTTACACACCAATGACAGGAGGTTAGTGAGATGCATTCAATTGAACTCGTCTGCCATTTCTAATTTGCCGAATTGATTCAAAGGCACTTAATTATCAGATAATTGACTTGTTCAATTCTTTTCAAATAATTTAAAGAGAAACTGTGCCCTGGCAGAGAAAGGACGCCGATTCCAGGAAAGTCTTAAACTAACCGACCCCGGAAAGGCAGTGGGAAACCTTTGAGAAGGAATGTCCACCTTTGGTCAACACTTAAAAAAACTAATTTCCAGGGAAACTGACCAATATCGTCAAGAATAGTGTGTGTGTGTGTGTGGGGGGTTGGACGATATTTTCAGAATACATTAACACTATACAACAAATCATTCCTCAAAGGTTCTTCATTCAGATCCAATAGGAGTTATGATACTTTAACTCCATATTATCTAAAGATGTGATTCATGGATCACTGCCAATTTGCAAACTAAGGTCTCTGGAGTCTTTCGAGAAATGAAGGTGCCACTAGGCATGGTTTAGAACCCAAAAATAGCAAATCGAAAATCTAATGGGGGGGATTTTTTGAGTAGTAATAGGAAGACTTACAAAAAAATTCCCAAAATTTCTAAATGTAACTTAATTACTAACGAAATTCGTTAGTAGTTCGTATGCCAGCGCATGCGCATTCAGATGGTTTTGGCCTACAACTCACAGAAATCCTAACAGCTGGTAAATTGGCTGGGATTTCTGGGAGTTGTAGGCCAAAACTTGAATAAATCACACTGAATTCTAGATGGGACTCTCCAAATAGGAGGGAGGGAGGGAGTGGGTATTCTATTCTTGGAAGCAGCAAAAGAAAAGGAGGAGGAGCCCCCTCGCTCCTCGCTGTCTCTCTCTCATCCCGATCCTGAGGGAGCGAGGGCCCAAGTTTGCCCAGGCTGGTCATATACCTACATTCTATGCACATGCAATAATACAGCAGTAATAACAATGGGTATAAGAAGAGGTAAAATTCAAACCGAAGTATTCTGACTAGTCCCTGCCTCAAGCTGTGCAAACGGGCTCTTCTCTGTGAGCCCGGGAAATTAGCCCGGGAAAAACCAGCGTTTTCTGCTTGGGTGCACACACATACATATTCTTTGGGGGGGGATTTGCTGCAGAATCTTCTCTATGAGCCCGGGATTCTGCAGCAAACCCCCTCCCAAGAATATGTATGTGTGTGCTCCCAAGCAGCAAACGCTGGCTTTTCCGGGCTAATTTCCTGGGCTAATAAGAGAAGAGCCCGTTTGCACCGCATGAGGAGAGACCAGTCAGAATACTTCGGTTTGAATTTTACCTCTTCTTATACCCATTGTTATTACTGCTGTATTATTGCATGTGCATGGAATGTAGGTATGACCAGTTGGATTACTTATAATATTAGGCACTTACAGTAGCATTCATTCTATTATACATTAGGTTGGTTTCTCACCCCAATACTCTTTGATGCTTTAGATCCTGGCAGGCAGGAGGCAGGAAGCCTGGAAAAATGTAAACAGAGAGGTTTACTCAGAAGTAAATCCACAAGGGAGGGCCCTTCATCCAAAGTGCCCTCCTTTGCAGATTTACTTCTGAGTAATCCTCTCTGTTTACATTTTTTCCAGGCTTCCTTCCAGCCGAAAGAAGGAGCGAGTTTAGGGCTTGCCTTGCCATAATACTTATTGGCAAGGGAGGCGGGAGGGTGGTGAGAGAGAAGGAGAGTGCCCCCTTATGCCCCCTCACAACCTAATAACGACACTTAAGAATATCCTGGCCCCGAAGTTCGAAAAGAAAGTCCACTTCCTGGTTGGCGTTCCAGGTGCGGAAATACTCAAAAGTAGCATTTCTTCTGAAACGAATCATTTTCATAACTTTTTTCTCATGCCTAGGTGCCACATACTGGGGCTGATACCACATCAGACAGCATATATCTTAAGTCATTTATCCAGAAGTTTTTATTGTTGTTGTGCCTTCAAGT
The DNA here is from genome assembly GCA_030556195.1 of Anolis apletophallus. Lineage (NCBI taxonomy): Eukaryota > Metazoa > Chordata > Lepidosauria > Squamata > Anolidae > Anolis > Anolis apletophallus. Next base: position 9,265,005 of record JARBWK010000015.1, read on the forward strand.
CATTTCCAACTTATGGTGACCATACATTTTCTTGGAATTGACTGAGAAGGAGGTCTGCGTTTGCCTCTTTTTGAGGCCGAGAGAGTGGAACTTGCCCAACGGCACCCAGTGGGTTTCCATGGTCTCCAAGTCTTAGCTCAATGCTCAAACCCAGTGTTTTTCAACCTTTTTTGAGCAGCGGCACATTTTTTACATTTACAAAATCCTGGGGCACACCACCAACCAAAATGACACAAAATGACACTCTAACACAGTCATACATATAGTTAATATGTTTTTAAATGTATTTATACACTCAGTGTGAAACCTGGGCCTGTTTCGATGAACACAACATAGGTATCCTGGCAGGAATGGCAGAAAGACACAAACTTCCCACACAGAACTCCCATAACCAAGAATTTGGTGGGTTCTGGACAGGGCCGTAGCCAGGATTTTGATTGGGGGGCGCTGAGTTTGGTTCGGGGGGCTGAGACTGGGTGGAAGAGGGTCTACCCTAGCAAACCTTTTGTATTGTTATCCCAATAACCCCATTAATGTGGGATATCATGAGCATGGTGATCAGATCATGATTTAAATGCACATAACAGTTTAAATAATGTACCAGTAAGGCCTTTTCGCGGACCACCCTGAGAATTTCAGGGGGCTGAAGCCCCTAGCCCCCCGGCTACATGCCTGGTTCTGGAGTTGTAGTTCGACTCCTTGGGTTTTGGAGTTTTAGTTCACCTATATCCAGAGAGCACTGTGGACTGAAACAATGTTGGCTCAGGACCAAACTTGGCATGAATACTCAATATGCCCAAATGTCAGCACAGATGGAGTTTGGGGAAAATAGACCTTGACATTTGGGAGTTACAGTTTCTAGGATTAATGTCATCCACATAGGAGAGGCATCTATGGCAGTGTTTCCCAACCAGTGTGCCGTGGCACACTAGTGTGCCGTGAGCGATCATCAGGTGTGCCGTGGGAAATTTGCACTCTTCCCCCTCCTAGCAGCTCTTTCTCCCTCTTTCCCTCCCCAAAGATCCTCTCCAAGGCAAAGGAAGGGCTCCGCCGAATGCCAGGGCCAGGCCCGCCTTGAGGAAGCCTTCAGGATCCTCGACTCAGCATGGCTCCCGCTCTCGTTCAGGGCTGCTTCAACCTCCCAATGCTCCCATACGTTTCATAGATCTGTGTGGCCTCTTTCGCTGCCTCCCTCCGCAAAAGCAGAGCAGTGGGCGGAAATGATTGAGTCGACGTTTTCGTGTTGGCTTGGATTTCTCGCGAGACCAGCCAAAGCTGGAAGCTCCACGTCGGTGAATTGTGCAGTGAGCGAACCTGGGAGCATTGGGAGGCTGAAGCATTCACAGGTTTCCAAGAAACAAATCGAGCCTCTCCACTTGGAAATGGTTTTTAAAATTATTATTTTACTGGATTTTTCAAGAGTTGCCTCCCCCCCAGGAACTGATTATAACAGCTTCATGACATCCATACTTAATTGGAAACAAGTTTCACTCAGGGTGAAATTTCACAAAGGTCTGGAGAACAAGCCCTATGAGGAGCGGCTTGAAGAGCTGGGCATGTTTAGCCGGAAGAAGAGAAGGCTGAGAGAAGACATGATAGCCATCTATAAGTATGTGAGAGGAAGTCATATATATGTTGTGTTCATCGAAACAGGCCCAGATTTCACACTGAGTGTATAAATATATTTAAAAACATATTAACTATACGTATTACTGTGTTAGAGTGTCGTTTTGTGTCATTTTGGTTGGTGGTGTGCCCCAAGATTTTGTAAATGTAAAAAGTGTGCCGCGGCTCAAAAAAGGTTGAAAAACAATGATCCTATGGTATTGTGAGTATCTTGGAAAATGATATGGAAAGAGCAGGGAATCCAGGGAGTGGGAGATGCAGTAGGAAGCTTCCTTTAAAGCAGGGGTGGGCAATTATTTTTTCCAAGGGGCCACACGAGAGCCAAAAAATATTATGGGCGGCCGCACCTAAAGGCTGAACTACATCCTAATCTACATTATTTATTTATTTATTTGCTATATTTACTATATATTACGCATTATTAATACTAACATATTAATATATCAAGAAATATTCATATATTATTAGTATTAATATCATAATTATTATAGTATAGTATATATAGACATAATATATTGAAATTATAATATAATATAACATTATATTATATTATTTATTATATTATTATAATAAAATTATTATACAATAATAAAAACCACTAAAATAAAATAATGCTTCCTTGTAGTCCCCTTCTCTGGAGAGTTTTATACAGAGGCTTGATGACCATCAGTTGGGGGTGCTTTGATTGTGTATCCCTGGGGGTTGGGCTAGATAGCCCTGGGGCCCCTTCCCTCTCGATGACTTCCTGTTCCCTGCCTGCCTGCCTGCCTGCCGTGGCCCTTAGGAGGGCCAGATAGAATCGGCCAAAGGGCCGCATACAGCCCCTGGGCCGGAGTTTGCCCACCCCTGTTTTAAAGGGTTGAGTTTTCAAGGCTGTGGTACCTTTAATGCTTCCTTTGTGACACAATATTCATTTTCCAAGGAACGCTAGCCACAGGACCGGATCATGGCCTTTTGGCGCCCTAGGCCAAAGGCTCTGCCCCCACCCCCGGCTCCACCCCGCCCTGCCCCCAGCTCTGCCCCGCCTCCTCGTCGGCACGAGGAGAAGGAGGAAGGAAAGGGCGGGGCCTCTCCACGGCTCCTCCCTCCCTCCTAAAGCCACCATGCCGGCCTCAGAAGCGGCCAAAATCACCCTTTTCAGGCCGGCATGACGGCTTTAGGAGGGACGGAGGAGCCGTGGGGAGCCTCCCTGCGGCTCCCCCCTCCCTCCTAAAGCCACCATGCCGGTCTGAAAAGGGCAATTCCGGCCGCTTCTGAGGTTGGCATGACGGCTCCCTGCGGGATCGGCTCCAGGGGTGGGGCTTTCCTTCCTCCTCCTCGCGCTGCCGGGAGGCGAGGAGGTGGGGGCGGGGCAGAGCCGGTGGCGAGGGCAGAGCCTTTTAGCTGAGGAGAGCAAGGGGGGCAGCGGCGGGGCGGCCGTCGATGTTGGTTACGCCGCCAAGCGTACGCACTTCTTTTGGAATTTTTTTTGGAATTTTTTTAAACTTTTTTTGCTGGGTCCGGATCTGCTGCCTCCCCCATGGCTGCCGCCCTAGGCCATGGCCTAGGGTGGCCTTATGGGTAATCCAGGCCTGGCTAGCCATTCATTTACAAATGGCTTACATCTCAGGAAAACGTTACGTCTTTCTTTCTAGATTTCCCAGGTTCAGCCTGTTTTGAGCGTTTTCCAGAGAGTGTAAAGAGACTGACGTATTTCTGCCTGCAAAGCCCATGCGTCAGGTTTAACGGCCATTTCTTTATTAAATTTTAATAACCCCCAACAGAGCTCGAATAAAGGAGGTATCAAAGCCAATCTCATAAGCCCCGAGACGCATCCCATCCACTTTGATGAGGAGCCGGAGATTCATTGTCAGTGCGGCCGTTAATGTGATGGAAACTACAGAGCCTAAGTGGGTTTAAAAGGATGTAAGAGGCCTGTCTTCATTATAAGCTTAGAATGATGGGAGTCCATGAGCGGTCAAGTGGCATTGGCATTATTTATATACCTGTACCTTTTATTTCCACACTAAACCTACTTCAAAAAGAAGCCTATTCTGAGTTCGGAAAGCAGAGAAAAATCATTTGCCTGGCTCTTTTGCCCTGAAGTGGTCCCCATAACGCCGCAGTTTATTAATACTAATAAGTCCCTCAATCCCGACAGAGGCTCCAGTATCTAATTAATAGACAACTGAGCACAGGAGCTGAATCGTGTCAAGCCGAATCCCTACGCGGGTAGCTGGGATAACAAATCTGGGCAGAAAATTGAATGTAAACACAGATCCATTGCGAAATCTGTCACCTGTGACCCAAGAGATGGCACAGCGCAAAGCCCAGGAGGACTTCAGCCATTCAATGCGGCTCTTATATCTATCTACTAGGCATGGTTTAGAATCCAAAAATGGCGATTCTTAAATCAAATGGGGGGGGGGGGGGATTTTTTTTTATTAGTAAAAGAAAGACTTACAAAAAATTTCCCAAAAATTTCTGAAATGTAACTTAAGTACTAACGAAATTCGTTAGTAATTCGTATGCCAGAGCATGCGCATTCCAGATGGTTTTGGCCTACAACTCCCAGAAATCCTAACAGCTGGTAAATTGGCTGGGATTTTTGGGAGTTGTAGGCCAAAACTTGAATAAACCACACTGAATTCTAGATGGGACTCTCCAAATAGGAAGGAGGGAGGGAAGGAGGAAGGGAGGGAGGGAGGGGGTTTTCTATTCTTGGAAGCAGCAAAGAAAAGGAGGAGGAGGAGCCCCCTCGCTCCTCGCTGCCTCTCTCTCACCCCGATCCTGAGGGAGCGAGGGCCCAAGTTTGCCCAGGCTGAGAGGAAAAGGAAGAGGCCTGAGGCTGTGAGGAATGGTGGGAGTTGAAGTCCAAAACACGTACCTGGAAGGCTGAAGCTGGCCCCTGCGATGGGGCATGGCAGAGCACCGGGGAAGAGAAGCATCTGAGAGAGCGCCGGGAGAGAGAGGTGGAGACGCGGGCGCGTGTGTGTGTGTGTGTGTGAAGCTGGCCCCTGCGATGGGGCATGGCAGCAGAGCAACGGGGAAGACAGGAGGGGGGGAAAGCCTGGAAAAAGAGGAGGAGAAGCTCGCGCGCGCGCGTGTGTGTGAAGCTGGCCCCTGCGATGGGGCATGGCAGCAGAGCAACGGGGAAGAGAAGGAGGGGGAAGGAGGACTACACTTTCCAGAATGCATTGCCTACCTAGCAGCAGCGTCACTTCCAGTTCCCCATAGAAATGCGGGGAAAAGAAGAAGCTGAATGAAGGCGGGAAGGAAATGAGGGGGAGAAGACAGGGAGAAGTGAGTAGTACGTAGTACAATAATTAATTAATTAATAATTAAGAATTTCTTACGATCATAACGCAAATTGTTGGCCTCAAGGACCGTAAAAGGAAGTCTACTTCCGGGATCGCGGCAGCGATACGTAAAACTTCAAAAGTCCCATTACATACGAATCTCTTACGAATCCTTTTAATTTCCGTTTCATTTTTCTCATGCCTACTATCTACAGTTGGCTCTCAGATTGACTTTTTGCATATACCTTATTGTTTGCATATTTGAAGAAAATCTAGTCTAGACTAGAGATATCAAACCCATTTTCAAAGGTTTGCTGAATCCATGGACGGAGAATACAGAGGGCCAACTATAATTTATTTATCTATTTATTTTATTTACTATATTTCTAGACCGCCCCGCTCAACCCGAAGGCGACTCGAGGCATATAATTTCATAGTGGTCAATATTCTTTTGTTTTCAACCCAGTTTGGGTTCCCAGATGTTACTGAACGACAACTCCAATCACTATTGCAGTGTTTTTCAACCTTCTTTGAGCCGCGGCACACTTTTTACATTTACCAAATCCTGGGGCACACCACCAACCAAAATGACACAAAATGACACTCTAACACAGCAATACATATAGTTAATATGTTTTTAAATGTATTTATACACTCAGTGTGAAACTTGGGCCTGTTTCGATGAACACAACATAGATATCCTGGCAGGAATGGCCGAAAGACACAAACTTCCCACACAGAACTCCCATAACCAAGAGAAAATACTATAAGTATTTGGTGGGCATTGACCTTGGGTTTTGGAGTTGTAGTTCACCTCTATCCAGAGAGCACTGTGTACTCAAACAATGTTGGATCCGGACCAACCTTGGCATGAATACTCAATATGCCCAAATGTGAATACAGATGGAGTTTGTGGAAAATAGACCTTGATATTTGGGAGTTACAGTTTCTGGGATTTATAGTTAAGACACAATCAAAGAGCATCCTGAACTCTTGCAACAATGGAATTGAACCAAACTTGGCATATTGAACTCTCATTACCAACAGAAAGTACTGAAAGGGTTTGCTTGGAAATTGACCTTGAGTTTGGAAGTTGTACAGTAGTTCACCTACACACACAGAGAGCACTGTGGACTCAAACAATGTTATGTTGTTGTTTGTTTTCTATCCAGAATCACAATGTTGGAAGGAGGCTCACCACTTTAAGGTCCCTAAAACAGGCATGGGAAAACTTCGGCCCTCTGGGTGGTTTGGACTCCAACTCCCACCATTCCTAACAGCCTGAGGCCCTTTCCTGCTTAAGTGGCTGAGGGGGAAAAAGGAAAATGGCCTGAGGCTGCTAGGGATGGTGGGAGTTGGAGTCCAAAACACCTGGAAGGTCCAAGTTTGCCCATGCCAGCTTTCGACAGAGACCTCTTCCTCCCCTCCCCCTTCGCGCCCTTTCTTCCCCCTCCTGCCGAACACTTACTTTTTCTTCTACACTGCCGCTTCTGCCGCCATTTTGATCCGAGGGGGCAGCGTGAGCATGGTCAGGAGGGGAGGGGGGAGGGAGGAAGACGTGACCCGTGCGGGCGCTACTGCGCAGACTCGCCCCAGAGCAAAGCGAGGCAAAGTGAGCAGAGCGAGGCTGGGAAGAAGGGAGCCCGAGTGGAGAAGAAAAAAGTGTTCGGCAGGAGGGGGAAGAAAGGGGATTGGAGGTCCCAATTTCCCATGGCACACCTGATGATTGTCCATGGCACACTAGTGTGCCACGGCACACTGTTTGGGAAACACTGCTCTAATTAATACCAGGTGCTGTTGGCTATATTGCAGGGGAAGGAACTGGTAAAACCACTTCGACACTCCTTTGTAAGAGAAATGGCAGGATATACATAAGCATAATGGTAAACTTAATAATAAACATAATAATAACAATAATAATAACGCTATATAACAACATTTGAAACCTTTTCTGTTCCTGGTTAGAAAGTGCCATTTCCTGTTGGATTGTGTGGGACTTACTTCGAAAGTAGTTGTTCTACCCTAGAAGCTTCGTTTTTGTGGCTGCCACAAACTAGGTTTGTTTGTTTGTTTGTTTATATGTCCCACTTGCACTCTGCCCTTGTGTGGGAGGGAGGGAGGAGCTGATCTAATTTCACTGGGGAGGGAATTCCATAGATGAGGGGCCACCACTGAGAAGGCCCTGTCTCTCATTCTCACCAGTCATGTTTGCAAGGGGGGTGGAACCGAGAGCAGGGCCTTTCCAGACGATCTTAACCTCCGAGGTGGATCATAGAGGGAGATATATTCGGATAGGTGCAAGTTGGGCCGGAACTGTTTAGAGCTTTATAGGCTAAAGCCGTCACTTTTAATTGTGTTCAGTAGTAGACTGGCAGCCACATATTGTGGGGGAGAGGCTTACGTACCCTAATGAAGTTGTGAGCTATGCTGGCGGTGGCATAATAGCCACCGGTAGGGCCTCCCATGCCAGACAGGTCACAACCAAAGGGTCTGACAAATGCGCAGGATGGGCTCTCTAGCCTTTTGGCAACCATCCTAGGGGAAGGAAAACTCTAATTTCAAACCCGGGCAGATGGTGCTCGTCTAACCCTGTAATAAGGTCAACCATCTAAGAGAAGGAAACTCAAACCAAACCTACGACCTGAGGATCTCGCTGCCACCGTTCAAGCTTGCTAGGCCCCGGCAGACGAACCTTTGGTTTAAAGCAGAGCTGTCCAACGTATACGCCCCCCCAGCCCCTTCCCTACGGCCCCCTAAGCTTTTTAATAAAAAAATAAAAATTGAAAAATAAAATAAATAATAAAATTTTAAAAATACCTACTTCGGATTCGAGCAAGTATCGGAGAATACAATCCATCACGGGATTTCGCTGTCAACGCCAGATCACGCGGCGTTGACAGCGAAAATCCCGTGTGTTTTGCTTATTCTCGCGATACTCTTCGGCTACTCTACTACTGGATCGCTGAGGCCCACAGACGCGATTAGGACCTTCTTCGACTCAGTCGGTCGTCGCCTCTCGTCGTCCGGGTACTCCTGGACCCTGCTTGCGATTGGAAAAGGTAGGCCGAAGCAGGGGGGCTCCTCATTCCCTCCCCCCATCCCCTCTCATGTATTAAATATAAAATTAAATATATTTAAAGATGAAATAAGGGGAGATGGGATACATTAAAATAAGGGGGGAGGGGAGGATGGAATTAAATATATTTAATATTAAATAAAAATAAGGGGGAGGGGCGGGGCGGGCTGGGGAGTGGGCGGAGCCGGGGGCGGGGAGGGGGCGAAGCCAGGGGCGGAGGCAGACCCTTAGGCCCCCCAGGTCATCAGTGACCGGAATTCAGGCCCCTGGGCCGGTAGAAGTTGGACAGCCCTGGTTTAAAGGGTGAGGCCAGTTCTGTGCACGCTGCGCTACACCAGAAAAATCCATTGCACAGACTCGAAGGACACATCCAACCTCCGAAAACGAAATCATCAACGCACTTGTAGAAAGCACGGGTTGAGTCCTTCCTAAGAATCTTCATTCAAGAAATAATGCCAGAGAGAGAGATGTCTCAATCCAAGCTCCATTTTCCTGACTCAACAGAACAAACTACAGTGTTCCCTTGCTACTTCGCGGTTTGCTTTTCGTGGACTCGCTGTTTTGTGGGTTTTTGCCTCCTAGCAGCGATGGAGTGTGGGAGGGGTTTCACCTTATCCCTCAGGAGAGAGGCAGACAATCATAAAAGAGAGAGAGAGAGAGAGAGAGAGAGAGAGAGGTGATACAAAGCAGTATGTAAATCATGGCCTTATAACCCCTTCCATATAGCTAACCAAAAAAAAAAGCGTGGTGCCTTTAAATCTCTCTTCACTTCTGCCTCACCTTTGGAATGAGATATATAGAGAGAGAGTGTCCCTACTTTGCGGGTTTTCACTTTTCGTGGGTGGTCCTGGAACATAACACCCACAATAAGTGAGGGAACACTGTACAGCCTTCCAGATGTGACTGTATCCCAATTCCCATCAGCTCTAGTCATGTCTAATGATGAAGAATACAGGAGTTGTAGTCCAACATAAAAGGACAATGGAGGGCCAGATTTGGCCCACAGGCCTTTAGTTTGACACATCAAGATGATGAAGTGCAATTCTACAGCTGACCAGCAGAGGTTGACCACAAAGTCAAGCAGGGGAACCTAGAAAGAATGCTTCTGTAGAGATATCTAGGTCACCCAGTGCAATTCTATGGTCAATTTCTGGCAAAGCTTGACGCTAGAGCTGTGCTGAGAAACCTAGTTTCATGTTTTAGTATCATATATATGTGTGTGTGTGTGTGTGTGTGTGTGTCAGCCTGAAGAAAACGGAAGTTCTCTACCAGCCCGCACCACAGGAAGAACACCATCATCCCACAAATCTGTGCTTAAGTCCATTCAGCAGTTCACCTACCTGGGAAGCATCATTTCTTCAGACGCCAAGATTGACAAAGAGATAGATCACAGATTAGCAAAGGCATAGAGTGCATTCGGAAGGCTTCATAAAAGAGTCTGGAGCAACAAGCACCTGAGGCAAAGCACCAAAATCAGTACAGAGCTATTGTGCTGTCTATTCTCCTATATGGGTTTGAAACATGGGTCACCTATCGCTAATGCCTACGACTCCTCGAACACTTTCTTCAGAGCTGTCTTCTCACAATCCTAAATATACACTGGACTGAGTTTGTGATGAATGTTGCTGTCTTTGAGCAAGCAGGGATCACCAGCGTTGAGGCCATGCTATTGAGAACACAGCTGCGCTGGGCAGGGCACGCCTCTAGGCAGGCCCGGATTACCCATAAGGCCAGACTAGGCCATGGCCTCGGGCGGTGGATTTGGGGGGGGGGCGGCATTTCTGGCCCTGAAGAAAGGGGTGAAGGAAAGAGTGGCGCCCGCCTTCGGGACAAGGAGCCAGGGGGAAGTCCCGCCGCCCCTAGGGCGATTGACGTGCCGGGCACCACTCCTCCCCTCAGTGAAGGGAGGAGGTGTGCCGGTGCGAGCGTGGTGGCTTGGGGAAACCGCGTGAGTCGCCCTAGGGGCGGGACTTCCGGCGGCGCCTTGTGCGTCACGCCGGCAGCGGCTCCACCCCTAGGTTCTAAGTTCCCCTGCTTCAGTGAAGGGAGGGGGGGCGGAACCGTCGAGAAGGAGAAGGCGCCGCTGGAAGTACCACCCCTAGGGAGATTCACGCGGCTTTCCCCACCACCGCCCCGCTCGCCCATGCCCCAAACACAAGCAGGGCGGTCGTGGGGAAAGCCGCGTGAGTCGCCCTAGGGGCGGGACTTCCAGCGGCGCCTTCTCCTTCTCGCCGGTTCCGCCCACCCCCTTCACTGAAGGGAGGAGGGACGGAGCTGCTACCGGCGTGACGCACAAGGCACCGCCGAAAGTCCCGCCTCTAGGGCAACTCACGCAGCTTCCCCCGCCGCCGCGCGCGCACCCGCACCCCACCACCCGTCACAGAGGGAAGGAGTGGTGCCCGCTGCGTCAAAAGCCCAAGGGGCGGCGGGACTTCCCCGGCTCCTTGTCCCGTGGGCGAGCGCCACTCTTTCCTTCACCCCTTCCTTCAGTGAAAGGAGGACGTACGCCGGTGCGAGCGCGGCGGCAGCGGGGGAAGCCGCGTGAGTCGCCCTAGGGGCGGGACTTCCGGCGGCGCCTTTTGTGTCACGCCGGCCCCGCCCCCCACAAGAGGCCCCACCCCAGGGGGCGGCGTTTAGACCGGGCAGCCTTGGGCGGCACAGTCCTCTAATCCGGGCCTGCCTCTAGGGTGGAGGACCACCGCCTCCCAAAGATAATACTCCACGGTGAACTCGCCACGGGTCAGCGCATGAGAGGCGCCCCAAAAAAGAGATATAAGGACTCCCTGAAACAACATCTCAGGCTCGGCCAGATTGATCACCAACAATGGTCACATATTGGGAGGCATGGAGATGCAGTATCCACAATGCTGTGGCCTCTTTCAAGAAGTCACGCCGAACGAGTCTCGAAGAGAAATGACAACGCAGAAAGAACCGCAACCTGGAAACAACATCACCTAAGGAGACTTTCTGCTGTGCTTTCTGCAACCGGACTTGCCTATCTCGGATTGGCCTTTTTAGTCATCAAAGCGCTTGTAAGGCACCGTGGGATGAGTCCTTCCTGAATCTTCATTCGCGAAGTAATGCTGAGAGAGATGGCATTGAATGTTTGCTTGTATATGTACATTGTAATCCGCCCTGAGTCCCCTGCGGGGTGAGAAGGATAAATGTTGGACTGATCGTTTGACTGGCTGTGGACGTGGAATTCTGGACATTGGTATTGTATTTCGTGGGTTTCCGCCGCTGCCCCCTATGGGCCAGGCTGTTCTAAATTGTTTGGTAACACTCCCAGAAGCCTCATATGCCTTGTCCAATCGTCATGGATTCTGGGAGTAGAAGTCCAAAACATGAGGAAGCCCAGAGATTGGGAAATGTTGACTTGTATCTCTCTATCTCCCCCTTTTACATAGCCCAGGGCTGTCCAACAGGCGGCCCTGGGACCGTACACGGCCCCCGAGCCCCTTCCCTCCGGCCCCCTAACTTGTTTTAATAAAATACAAATAAAAAATAAAATAATAAAAAAATATACCTACTTCCGGGTTTAGAAAAGCATCGCGAGACTACGCCAGCCACAGACGGGATTTCGAGGGAGGTCAAAATCCCGTCTGTGGCTGCGTAGTCTCGCAATAGCTGCCGAAATCTCGGGTTCCGCGGGATTTGCGGCTGGCCTGGGCGCGCGCCTCCTCCCCCCTCGCGGCTGCTTCCAGGCCAGCCCCCATTCCCTCAGAGAGAGGGAGGAGGGGAGTGAGGCAGGGAAAGCCCCTCCTGGCTCCGTCCTCTTCCTGTGGAGGGCCCTCGCTTCCCGCCCCACGGATGGGAGAGCCGCCGCGCTCGGCCTGAGCTTGGCCTCAGCTCCAGCGGGACTCTTTGGGGACGGCGACGGCATTTGCGCTTCGGCCCTGTGGCAGGACTCCCGCAGTATGGGTAAGGAAGGGCCTGGCTCAAATCAATTAATCTAAAAACAGTGGGACGTTGGATGACCCTCAGCGGCGGTTTCCTTGGCGACGCTTCCTTCCCCTCCTCCGCGCCCCCTCCCCCTTGTTGTGCTGCCTTCCCCCGCGTGCAGGGCGCAACGTGGCTTCCTTTGCGCCTGCCCCCGCGGCTTGTTTTCCCTTCAGGGAGGGAGGGAGCTTGTTGGGCCTCCTCCACCCGCCTCTGGGAAAGGAGGCCCCATCAAGCCCTGCCACGGCATTGAGGTGTTTGGGGTTTTTTTTGGTGTGTCCCAATTTGAGTGTGGACTCAAATAACTCAAAGGTATTAGGAAACATTCCCCCAAATCCACCAGTGTTCCCATTTGGGTATATTGAGCATTCATGCCAAGTTTGGTCCAGATCCATCATTATTTGAGTCCACAGTGCTCTCTGGATGGAGGTGAACTACAACTCCACAACTCAAGGTCAATTGTAAGTAAATTGGAGCCGGGGAGGGGGCGGAGCTGGGGAGGGGGTGGAGCTGGGGAGGGGGCGGAGCTGGGGGAGGGGGCGGAGCCGGGGAGGGGGCGGAGCTGGGGAGGGGCGGAGCTGGGGGAGTGGCGGAGCCGGGGGCGGAGAGGCAGACCCTTGGAGCTGGCCCCCGGGTGATCAGTGACCGGAATTCCGGCCCTTGGGCCCGTAGAAGTTGGACAGCCCTGACATAGAGAACTGGGGACAATGTATAGTAAAATCAATTCGAAAAGTTTAAAGCCATTTAGGACGACAGTCAGAACATTAAAAGACTGAAAGCATATTAGACCAAGTCACATTTAATTCAAGAGGCAGGTACTCATCTCCAAAACGAACTAACGAAACGGAGATCCTTTGCAAGGATAGTTTGCCATGCATCTCTTCTGCTGTTTTTGCATCAGGAGCAAAAGACCTCCGGCTTGGAAAAGACCTTTGAAAACTGCATTGTAAATGCTGCTGTTAACCACTCGTGATGAAGTTTTCATTGCACATTGATGTTTGGGGTTTTTTTTCTTTTCCTTTTATTAGCAAATAAAAAGAACGGATGTTGAAGGATGGCCCCCCAAAAAATCTCTTAAACAATTACATCCCCTGATCATATTATTATGTTCATGGTAAGATCTATTGGAGACACTGTCCTTCCTGTGCAAACGTCCAACAATTCACAGCAGAGTCAACAACTTGGGTGAATTGGAAGAAGCATTAAACCAGCGTTTCTCAACCTGGGAGTCAAGACCCTGGGGGGGGGGGGGGCGCAAGGGACGTATCAGAGGGGTCGCCAAAGACCATCAGAAAACACAATATTTTCTGTTGGTCATGGGTATTCTATGTGGGAAGTTTGGCCCAATTCTATCGTTGGTGGAGTTCAGAATGCTCTTTGATTGTATGTGAACTATAAATCCCAGCAACTACAACTCCCAAATGTCAAGATCTGTTTTCCCCAAACCCCGCCACTGTTCACATTTGGACATATTGAGTAACCAAGTCAAGTTTGGTCCAGATCCATCATTGCTGAAGTCCACAGTGGTCTCTGGATGTAGGTGAACTACAACTCCCAAACTCAAGGTCAATGCCCATCAAACCTTTCCAGTATTTTCTGTTGGTCATGAGCGGTTTTGTGTGCCAAATTTGGCTCAATTCCATCATTGGTGAAGTTCAGAATGCTCTTTTATTGTATGTGAACTATAAATCCCAGCAACTACAACTCCCAAATGTCAAGATCTGTTTCCCCCAAACCCCGCCACTGTTCACATTTGGACATATTGAGTAACCAAGTCAAGTTTGGTCCAGATCCATTATTGCTGGAGTCCACAGTGCTCTCTGGATGTAGGTGAACTACAACTCCCAAACTCAAGGTCAATGCCCATCAAACCTTTCCAGTATTTTCTGTTGGCCATGAGAGGTTTTGTGTGCCAAATTTGGTTCAATTCCATCGTTGGTGAAGTTCAGAATGCTCTTTTATTGTATGTGAACTATAAATCCCAGCAACTACAACTCCCAAATGACAAAATCAATCCCCCCCTCAACTCCACCAGTATTCAAATGTGGGCATATCGGGTATTTGTGCCAAATTTGGTCCAGTGAATGAAAATACATCTTACATTAAGATTTATAACAGTAGCAAAATTACAGTAACAACAAAAATAATTTTATGGTTAGGGGTCAGGATACCATGAGGAACTGTACTAAGGGGTCGTGGCATTAGGAAAGTTGAGAACCACTGCAATAAATTATTTCCCAATAGGTTATCATATAAGTATAAGGAAACTAACGTCTCATTACGTAATTTGGGAGGGGGAAGGTTCCCAACGTGGGTGGTACCACGCCCTAGTGGGCGGCGAGGCAATCCAAGGAGGCGGGGGGAGGCTCAGGAGAATTTGGGGGGCACTGAAGCCCTGTAAGGGGGTGGTGGCGGGATTCCAACTCGCAAGCACGCGACTGTCTCAGCCTGCCAGTTGGAAACCCCGTGCAGGCACTGCCTGGAAACTAGGCATGGTAACAAATCGAAAAATGGCGATTCTAAAATCAAATGGGGGATTTTTTTTGATTAGTATATCAAAGACTTACAAAAAATTCCCAAAAATTTCGAAATGTAACTTAAGTACTAACGAAATTCGTTAGAAATTCGTATGCCAGAGCATGCGCTTTCCAGATGGTTTTGGCCTACAACTCCCAGAACTCCTCACAGCTGGTAAATTGGCTGGGATTTCTGGGAGTTGTAGGCAAAACTTGAATAAATCACACTGAATTCTAGATGGGACTCTCCAAATAGGAAGGAGGGAGCAAAGGAGGGAGGGAGGGGGGTATTCTATTCTTGGAAGCAGCAAAAGAAAAGGAGGAGGAACCCCCCCCCCTCGCTCCTCGCTGCCTCTCTCTCACCCCGATCCCGAGGGAGCGAGGGGCCCAAGTTTGCCCAGGCTGGTCATATACCTACATTCTATGCACATGCAATAATACAGCAGTAATAGCAATGGGAATAAGAAGAGGTAAAATTCAAACCGAAGTGTTCTGAGTGGTCCCTGCTTCATGCGGTGCAAACGGGCTCTTCTTTGTGAGCCCGGGAAATTAGCCCGGGAAAAGACAGCGTTTTCTGCTTGGGTGCACACACATACATATTCTTTGGGGGGGGGGGGGGGGGGTGCTGCAGAATCTTCTCTATGGACAAAACCCCCTCCCAAGAATATGTATGTGTGTGCTCCCAAGCTGGCTTTCCCCGGGCTAATTTCGTTGCACCCGCATGAGCCCGTTTGCATGAGGCAGGGACCACTCAGAATACTTCGGTTTGAATTTTACCTCTTGTTATTGTTATTACTGCTGTATTATTGCATGTGCATGGAATTAGGTATGACCAGTTGGATTACTTATAATATTAGGCAGTGGCACTTACAGTAGCATTCATTCTATTATACATTAGGTTGGTTTCTCACCCCAATACTCTTTGATGCCTTAGATCCTGGCAGGGCAGGAGAGGCAGGAAAGCCTGGAAAAAATGTAAACAGAGAGGATTACTCAGAGTAAATCTGCAAGGAGGGCCCTTCATCCAAAGTGCCCTCCTTTGCAGATTTACTGAGTAATCCTCTGTTTACATTTTTTCCAGGCTTCCTTCCAGCCGAGGGAAGGAGCGAGTTTAGGGCTTGCCTTGCCATAATATTGGCAAGGGAGGCGGAGGGTGGTGAGAGAGAAGGAGGGTGCCCCCTTATGCCCTCCCTTACGACCTAATAACGACACTTAAGAAAATCCTGGCCCCGAGGTTCTAAAAAAGAAAGTCCACTTCCTGGTTGGCGTTCCAGGTGCGAAACGCTCGAAAGTAGCATTTCTTACGAATTTCTTACGAATCTTTTAATTTTCATAACTTTTTTCCCATGCCTACTGGAAACCACAGCGCGCCCCCTTCCTCTCCTCAACTCCGCCCATGGCACAGTCCTGTATTGCCCCTTCCAATCCAACAGGTCCCTTGGAAGGAAGGGGCGATACGGGACTGCGCCGTGGGCGGAGTTGAGGAGAGGAAGGCGGCACGCACTGCAGTTTCCAAGCAACGCCTGCCCAGGGATTCCAACTGGCAGGCTGAGGCAGTCGCGCGCATGTGAGTGTGTGCCTGCCAGTTGGTCCAGCAGAGAGGGAAAGCCTCCGCATCTGCAAATGCCCCCTGAGTTGCTGCGGCGTTTGCAGGCGCCTCCTGGGAGATGGCCGTGGCACGAAAGAAAAGGCAAGCAGCTCCCAATTTCCAAGGTCCAGTATTCTCTATTGCTCAAGTTTAGTTCAATTCCATTGCTGCTGGGAGTTCAAAATGCTCTTTGATTATAGGTGAACTATAAATCCCAGTAGCTACAACTCCCAAATGACAAAATCAATCCCCCACAACTCCACCAGTGTTCAACTTCGGGTATATTGAGTATTTGTGCCAAATTTGGTCCAGATCCAGGGTTGTTTGGGTTCAGAGTGCTCTCCAAATGTAGGTGAACTACATCTCCCCTAAATCACTGTCAATTCCTTCCAAACCCCTCCAGTATTTTCGGTTGGTTATGGGAGTTCTGTGTGTCAGGTTTGGCTCAATTCCATTGTTGGTGGAGTTCAAAGCGCTCTTTGATTATAGGTGAACTATAAATCCCAGCTGCTACAACTCCCAAATGACAAAATCAATCCCCCACAACTCCACCAGTGTTCAACTTTGCGCATATTGAGTATTTGTGCCAAATTTGGTCCAGATCCAGGGTTGTTTGGGTTCAGAGTGCTCTCCAAATGTAGGTGAACTATATCTCCCCTGAATCACTGTGGATTCCTCCCAAACCCCTCCAGTATTTTCTGTTGGTCATGGGGGTTCTGTATGCCAAGTTTGGTCCAGATCCAGGGTTGTTTGGGTTCAGAGTGCTCTCCAAATGTAGGTGAACTACATCTCCCCTGAATCAGTGTGGATTCCTCCCAAACCCCTCCAGTATTTTCTGTTGGTCATGGGGGTTCTGTATGCCAAGTTTGGCCCAGGTCTGTCATTCATGGGGTCTTGGCTGTGGAAGTCAGAGCTGAATTGGTCAAAGGTACTGCAAATCCCATCATCAGTTGTCCATACTCCTCCAAATGTATTGTTTTTGTGATTAATCACTATGCTTTAATTATGTTCAGTTTGTAACAATTAAAATACATCCTACATATTAGATATTTGCATTAGAATTAGTAAGAGTAGCAAAATTATTTATGAAGTAGCAACGAAAATATGGTTGGGGGTCACCACAACATGAGGAACCTTATTTATTTATTTATTTATTATTCGGGCTTCTATGCCGCCGACTCCCTGAGGCTCGCGGTGGCTTACAGGAGCCGAAGGGCACAGTAAAATACAGGCAATAAGCAGTTAAAAACAATTAAAAACAACAGCAGTATAGTAATTAATAACACAGTTAACACAATGAACAGCACATCATCCTCAGAAGAACGAATAGATGGCGGGGCATGGGCAGGACTTACTCACCAAAGGCCTGCTTAAACAGGTATGTTTTACAGGCCCGTCTAAACGGGAGCAAGTCCTTCATAGCCCGAGTTCCGGCCGGGAGGGCGTTCCACAGCGTAGGTGCTATGACAGAGAACGCCCTCCGGCGGGTAGCAGTCAGCCTTGCGAGTTTAGCTGAAGGTATCTCCAGGAGATTGGAGTCCTCAGACCGAAGTGATCTCGGAGGGCAATATGGGGTGAGACGGTCCCTCAAATACGCTGGCCCCAGGCCGTGTAAGGCCTTAAAGGTGAGGACCAACACTTTGAAGGTGATCCGGTGCTCAATTGGCAGCCAGTGCAGATCCTGCAAAACAGGTGTTAGAGCTGGCGTGCCAGACAGGAGCCGGGCGGCAGTGTTCTGCACTAGCCTGAGCTTCCGGGTCACCGACAGAGGAAGGCCAACGTAGAGCGCGTTGCAGTAATCCAGCCTTGAGATGACTGTGGCTTGGATCACCGTGGCCAGATCGTTCCGGGAGAGATAGGGGGCCAGCCTCCTTGCCTGTCGCAGATGAAAAAGCGATCTTGCTGACCGCAGAGACCTGGGCCTCCATGGTCAGCTGGGAGTCCAAATGGACCCCCCAGGCTCTTTACGGAAGGCGATGGGCATAACACCGCACCGTCCAGGCTCGGAAGCTGGACATTAACATCACCCGGGCGACCCAGCCACAAGATCTCCGTCTTCGCGGATTCACCCTCAACCTACTGGCTCGCAGCCATCCAGTAACGGCTTCGAGGCAGTGTTGGAAATTATCGGGGACAGAACCCGGCCTGCCCTCCATCCTCAGAATGAGCTGGGTGTCGTCAGCGTACTGGTGACACTCCAGCCCATAACTCCGCACCAGCTGTGCAAGCGGCTGCATGTAGATGTTAAATAACAGAGGGGAGAGAATGGCCCCTGGGGGACCCCCAGAGAGTAGTGGGGAGCCCTCGGAGACCACCCTACCCCTCCTCACACGCTGAGACCGCTGGTGGAGGAAGGAGGTCAGCCATTTAAGGGCTGTCCCCTCACTCCAGCCACGGCCAGGCGGTGGATCAATAGATTGTGGTCGACCGTGTCAAACGGTGCCGTGAGGTCCAATAACACGAGCAGCGCAGACCCGCCTTGGTCGAGCTGGCAGCGGGGTCATTTAGGGGTCACGGCATTAGAAAGGTTGAGAACCACTGCATTAATACATATATCTTTCTGTTTAATTGCTATTAATATTTTTAATTAATTAATTTCTAGGGGGGCGGTGAGTAATTTTTTTTTCTGGAAAGCGGGTGGTAGGCCAAAAAAGTTTGGGAACCACTGCTCCAAAAGAAGAGCATCTTGCAAAGGACGATTGAGACTTCCTGCTTTTTAGCCACCGATTCTGTTGCAAGGAGTCGCTTCCGATATGTCCCTTTCCCATCTGCGCTCTGGATGTAACCGCCTCACACGCACACACAAAAAACTAAGTAGGAAATTGATTCTTTCCCTGAGCTCAGACCATTTGGCACAACGAGAAAAAAAATCTGTATTTTCTCAACGCTTAATAATTTTTTGGGAACTCCAGCCCTCTCTGCCTGGCGGAAACACTCCAAAATCGGTCCCTTGCGGGGCTCATTTAGCTCCGAATGTATATCCACTGCTGTCCTTTTGCCAGGTCCAAGCCATCAGCCACATTTTATGCCATTTACACTGGCTCAGAAGACAATCTTTTTGTGCTGCCAATGCTTTGCAGATTAATTTGAAGGCACTCCATAGTTGTGACCCAATATGCTTGAAAGAGCTCTCCTTCTTTGGTCTCCATATGTTCTCAGTTGCCACTGAGATAGCACTGCTCTGCCAGACGATCATAAAGTCTTTTAAAAACCTGTTTTGCGTATGTGTGTGTGTGTATATATACAGTATCTCTCGGCATTACTTCGCGAATGAAGATTCAACGCCTTTTACAAGCACGTTGATGACTAAAAAGGCCAATCTGAGATAGGCAAGTTTGGTTGCAGAAAGCACAGCAGAAAGCCTCCTCGGGTGATGTTGTTTCCAAGTTGCGGTTCTTTCTGCGCTGTCGTTTTTCTTCGAGACCCATTTGGCGTGTCGTCTCCAAAGGAGGCCACAGCATTGTGGATAGTGCGTCTCCATGCCTCCCGATGTGAGGCCAGGGTGGACCATTGTTGGTGATCAATCTGGCCGAGCCTGAGATGTTGTTTCCGGGAGTCCTTATACTTCTTTTTGGGGGTGCCTCTCTTGCCTTGACCCGTGGTGAGTTCACCATAGAGTAGTATCTTTGGGAGACGGTGGTCCTCCATCCTAGAGACGTGCCTTGCCCAGCGCAGCTGCGTTTTCAATAGCACCTCGCATTTAGAGTTGGCCTGGGTCCTGGCCCCTTATGGGCAGGACCTCCTAAAGTTCGGTAACAGCATGGCCTCAACGCTGGTGATCCCTGCTTGCTCAAGAACAGCAACATTCATCACATAGTCGGTCCAGTGTTTATTTAGGATTGTGCGAAGACAGCGCTGATGGAAGCGTTTGAGGAGTCATAGGTGCTGGCAATAGGTGACCCATGTTTTAGACCCATAGAGGAGAATAGACAGTACGATAGCTCTGTACACACTGATTTTGGTGCTTTGCCTCAGGTGCTTGTTGCTCCAGACTCTTTTGTGAAGCCTTCCGAATGCCCTCTATGCCTTTGCTAATCTGTGATCTATCTCTTGATCAATCTTGGCGTCTGAAGAGATGATGCTTCCCAGGTAGGTGAACTGCTGAACGGACTTAAGCACAGATTTGCCTATGCTAACGTGGGGGTGATGGTGTTCTTCCTGTGGTGCAGGCTGGTAGAGGACTTCTGTTTTTTTCAGGCTGACTTCCAAACCAAACAGCTCTGCAGCTGTTGCAAAGCAGGATGTGAGGCGCTGCAGAGCTGCTTCTGAATGGGCGACAAGGGCAGCATCATCAGCAAAAAGCAGCTCCCGGACTAGATAGTTTAGAGTCTTAGTGCGAGCCCTCAGACGGCTTAAGTTGAACAAGCTGCCATCAGTACGATAGCGTATATATATGCCGTCTTCTTCTTCGAGGTCTGCCGTAGCCCTTTGATGCTCCAAAGTGCTCCATATATATATTATATATTTGCATTCCAGCTACTCAGACCATCTCGAGCTTTCAATTGAAGAGATCTTCATTTTCTTTTCAGTGGATAAATATACACAAGCCAAAGACCAGACACACAAGAAAGACGCAGAATACATCCCGGGTGGGTAAAGGAAAATAGGTCTTAGACACTTTAGACCTGGCTCTGCAGAAGGCATGCTCAGGACTCTGGGAAGGAAGGAAGGAAGGATGGAAGGAAGGAAGGAAGGATGGAAGGAAGGAAGGAAGGAAGGAAGGAAGGAAGGGAGAGAAAGAAAGAAAGAAAGAAGGAAAGAAAGAAAGAAAGAAAGAGGTAATAAAGGCGGGAGAGGAAGGAAGAAAAGAAAAACAAGCTATGGAAAAGGAAGAAAAGAAAAGCAGGAGAGAGACAAGGAGGGGAAAAGAAAGAAAGAAGGAAGGGAGGAAAGGAAAGGGTGGGGAAAAGAAAGGAAAGGGAGTGAGGAAAAAGTAAAGTAATGAAGGGAAGAGAAGAGAAGAAAAGAAAGAAGGGGACAGAGAGGAAAGTGAAAAGAAAGGAAGGAGAAGGAAAGGAAGACTTGGTGGAAAATAATAGAAGAGGAAGGAAGGAAGAGGGAAGGAGCGAGAATGGAGGAAAGAAGGAAGGGGAAAGAGGGAAGGAAAGGGAAGGAGAGAAGGAGAAGGAAAGGGTGAAGGGGAGAAAGAAAGGAAGGAAGAGGGAGAATGGAGGAAAGAAGGAAGGGGGGGAGAGAGGGAGGGAAAAGGAAGGAGAGAAGGAAAGGGTGAAGGGGAGAAAGAAAGGAAGGAAGAGGAAGGAAGAGGGAGAATGGAGGAACGAAGGAAGGGGAGAGAGGGAGGAAAAAGGAAGGAGAGAAGGAAAGAATGGAAGAATGGGAGAGGGAAAAAGAAAGGTAGAAGAAGGAAGGAAGGAACGGGGAGAAGGGCACGAGACCCTGAGAGCAGCGGGGGATGAGGAAGAGGCAGCTATGGCGGTGCAGAAGCGGCAGTCGCGGCACATTTGCGTCACTCCTCCCCGCTGCATGCTGGGAAACCAAGGCCCGGGCTGCTCTGGAGAGCCAGATGCAATCATGAAAAGAGCCACATCTGGCTCCCGAGCCATAGGTTCCCTACCCCTGATTTAAACCCATATCTTCAGGTGTAACACAGAGTGATAATAACTGCTTAAGTGGAAAGCATATTACACTGTAGTGGGAATGGAATGGATTAGAATCCAGAACGATGCAAACCTTGGCCCTAAATGCTCAAAGGGGTGCGTAAGGTTTTCAGATCTTTCCGGTGACTACTTAGTGTTGATCTATGAACACAATAAATCTGCTTTCCAAGAGTTGGTTTTCCTGAGTTCAAACCTCTTTTAGAGAAGAGTCTTTTTGTTGTATGTGCCGTAGCAAGGCCTCGTTGGTTAATATATATAGTGCGCCATGAAGGCACTGCCTTTCTTCATGCCTCTGCTAATGGGATGGAATTTGTGCATATAATTCAATCCAGCAGTTTCTCCGTCTGGCCTTCCTTTGTCATTTCCTTGTTCAAGGACCGCAGCCTGTGAATCACTTGCAGTGTGTCTAGGAAGGTTGAAATGTTCTGCAACTGGGTTTTTGGGAGTATTGCCGTTTCTGGCCTCAAATCTGTGTCCATTAATCCTCTCGCATTTGTTCAATATAGACCAGGCGTCGGGAACCTATGGCTTGTAAGCCATATATGGCTCATTTGGCGATTTTTTTTTGGCTTCCAGGTGCAGCAGGCTTGGCCCCTCCCTCTCCGCCCAAGGAGTTGACGGAAAGTGGCCCTGGGCCATGGAAAATGGCACGTGGCGGGCCCTATCAGGCCCGAAACACACAAGAATTGGGGGGAGGACTGGGGCAGGCTGGGCCCGCCACATGCCATTTTCCATAATACAGGGCCACTTCCTGGCAACTCCTTGGGTGGGACGGGGCCAGATGCCAGGCAGCAAGCCCCACCCTGCCCAAGGAGTTGCCGTAAAGTGGCCCTGGGCCGCTGCCAAGCCCGAAACTCACGAGAAGGAAGGTCGTCCAGAGGCCTTTTTCGCTCGCCCCATGCCTCCGCCGGCTTCGGAGGGAGCAAAGGGTGAGCAAACAGGCTCCCTGCATGGCGAGGCCATCCGGGGCACCTTTGCCGCTTGCCTTTCATCCCCTCCGGCTTCGGAGGGGGCGAAGGGTGAGCGCCAAGGTTTCCCGCATGGCGAGGCCATCCGAGGCGCCTTTGGAACTGGCCTTTCGTCCCCGCCAATTTCGGAGGGGGCGAAGGGCAAGCTCGAAGGCTTCCCGCATGTTGAAGCCATCCGTGGCGCATTTGGAGCTGGCCTTTCGCCCCTCCGGTTTTGGAGGGGGCAAAGGGCATGCTCGAAGGCTTCCCGCATGGCGAGGCCATCCGGGGCGCATTTGGAGCTGGCCTTTCGCCCCTCCGGTTTTGGAGGGGGCAAAGGGCGTGCTCGAAGGCTTCCCGCATGTCGAAGCCATCCGTGGCGCATTTGGAGCTGGCCTTTCGCCCCTCCGGTTTTGGAGGGGGCAAAGGGCGTGCTCGAAGGCTTCCCGCATGTCGAAGCCATCCGTGGCGCATTTGGAGCTGGCCTTTCGCCCCTCCGGTTTCAGAGGGGGCGAAGGGCGTGCTTGAAGGCTTCCCGCATGGCGAGGCCATCCGTGGCGCATTTGGAGCTGGCCTTTTGCCCCTCCGGTTTCAGAGGGTGAAGGGCGTGCTCGAGGCTTCCCGCATGGTGAGGCCATCCATGGGCGCCTTTGGAACTGGACTTTCATCCTCTCCGGTTTCAGAGGGGGCCAAGGGCGAGCTCGAAGGCTTCCCGCATGGTGAGGCCATCTGGGGTGCCTTTGGAACTGGACTTCTGCCCCTCCGGTTTCAGAGGGGGCCAAGGACATGCTCGAAGGCTTCCCGCATGGCGAGGCCATCCGGGGCGCATTTGGAGCTGGCCTTTTGCCCCTCCGGTTTCGGAGGGGGCAAAGGGCGTGCTCGAAGGCTTCCCGCATGTCGAAGCCATCCGTTGGCCTTTTGCCCCTCCGGTTTCGGAGGGGGCAAAGGGCGTGCTCGAAGGCTTCCCGCATGTCGAAGCCATCCGTGGCGCATTTGGAGCTGGCCTTTCGGCCCTCCGGTTTTGGAGGGGGCAAAGGGCGTGCTCGAAGGCTTCCCGCATGGCGAGGCCATCCGTGGCGCGTTTGGAACTGGTCTTTTGCCCCTCCGGTTTCAGAGGGGGTGAAGGGCGTGCTCAAAGGCTTCCCGCATGGTGAGGCCATCTGGGGCGCCTTTGGAACTGGACTTTCATCCTCTCCGGTTTCAGAGGGGGCCAAGGGCGAGCTCGAAGGCTTCCCGCATGGTGAGGCCATCCGGGGCGCCTTTGGAGCTGGCCTTTCGCCCCTCCGGTTTGGAGGGGGCAAAGGGCTTGCTCAAATGCTTCCCGCATGGCGAGGCCATCCGTGGCGCGTTTGGAGCTGGCCTTTGCCCCTCCGGTTTGGAGGGGCAAGGGCGTGCTCAAGGCTTCCCGCATGTCGAAGCCATCCGTGGCGCATTTGGAGCTGGCCTTTCGCCCTCCGGTTTTGAGGGGGCAAAGGGCGTGCTCGAAGGCTTCCCATGGCGAGGCCATCTGTGGCGCGTTTGGAACTGGTCTTTTGCCCCTCCGGTTTCAGAGGGGGTGAAGGGCGTGCTCGAAGGCTTCCCGCATGGTGAGGCCATCTGGGGCGCCTTTGGAACTGGACTTTCATCCTCTCTGGTTTCAGAGGGGGCCAAGGGTGAGCTCGAAAGCTTCCCGCATGGTGAGGTCATCCGGGGTGCCTTTGGAGCTGGCCTTTCGCCCCTCCAGTTTCAGAGGGGGCGGAGGGTGAGCTCGAAGTATTCCCGCATGCCTGCTTCTGCAGCAGCCATAAGTCGAAGTCAACTCAACGGCAGCAAGCAACAGGAAACCATTTCAAACCCCTGAAATGTATCCTTGGCCAGTTACCAATCTTCTAAACTAAAATTGTTCAGTGAAAATAAAACTTTGAAGGGAGGGAGGGGGAGACGGGGCAAAGGAAAAAAGTGATCCCAGATACGTTATCCATTCCAAAGCCGGCTAATGAATTGCCGTAGGAGAGTGCGGAAACGCAGCAAATAGCATCAAGGGCAGCTGTAGTAATGTTTTAATATCGAAAAGGAGCCATAAAGTTTCCCTCTGTGGACTCGCCGAGCACTTGATCCTTTAAATCTTGCCATTCACATCCTCAATAAGAGCTCATGCCCATTCATCTCACACAAGTGGCCCTGAACATTTGAATTATGCATGGCAGCCTCGGCATCAATTATAATTGGGGGAGAAGGGGGAGCAAATCATCATTTCTCAAGAAGTTGCCAAAGTCAACGTTAATTTTCTGGGTAAAAACCAAGCGCTTGGAAAGTTTGTTTTGGAAAAGGGAATTAGCGCTCGAGTAGGGATTGCTGTTACCTCTTGCAATGCTCTTAAAATCACTTATTCAATTGAAGGGGTTAATGAGCTTAATAGGGCAAAATGCTGACATGTTAACTTAAAATAAAAGTGCCCCTCTTGGCAAAAAGGGGAACGGAAGATCGAAGGCCGAGGGGAGATTGTGTATTCCAAACACAGCATATTCCAAATATCAGTGCACACAAGATGACCTGACAATTCAATTCTTATCTATATAAATAATACATGTTTATCTATGTTTATGTATTTATGTATTTATTTATTTATTATTTCAGCTTCTAGACCAGTCTTTGTCAACCAGTGTGCCGTGGCACACTAGTGTGCCGTGACGGACCTCCTGCTGTGCCGCGAGAAAAGCTCTCTGCCCCCCCTTCCTCCCCCCCCTCCTGCCGAACTCCTGCTGCTTGGGGGAGGAGGAAGGGCTGGGCAGTGGCGAAGAAGAAGGGACCGTGGCGCCGACTCCTTCGGCAGTTTCCCCAGCCAGCCTCCAATCCGCCATGACTCCCACCATGACTCTCGCCCCTCGCTCGCTGAAGCCGCGTGGAGAAGCCCCGCCCACTGAAGCCCGTCCACCGCTCATGCTCCTCCTCTGTAGGAGAGCTGAAGGTGGGGGGAGGGGGCGGGGTATGGCGCGGCCTGGCTCTGCCCCCTCCCTCGGCTTCGACACTCCCAGCAGCTGCTCCAGCCTTGAGGGGACAGTGTCAAGCCAGCATTGTGCTGGCTCTGGCACCGCTGGCTTGGCACTGCCCCCTCAAGGCTGGAGAAGCTGCTGGGAGAGCTGAAGCTGGGAGTAGGGGGCGGGGCATGGCGCAGCCTGGCTCTGCCCCCTCCCCCGGCTTCAGCACTCCCAGCAGCTGTTCCCAGCAGGCCACTATCCCCAGCCGTTCTTTACTGTGTTAGAGTGTCATTTTGTGTCATTTTGGTTGGTGGTGTGCCCCTGGATTTTTTTAATGTTAAAAGTGTGCCGCGGCTCAAAAAAGGTTGGGAAACACTGTTCTAGACCACTCCCTCTAGAAGCTCGGAGCGGTTTACAGCAATGTAAAATACAGACAGAGAAATAAAACTACAGAATTAATCTAAAGTACTACTATCACTACAATGATTCTAAAACTACATAGCAGATATAACAGCTTTACTCGGACGGGAATGCTAAGCGGAAGAGGACCGTCTTACAAGCTCTACAGAATGAGAACACTTCACTACTCCCACTGACTTCCCCTGGCAGCCCATTCTATAAGGTTGGTGCAACCACCGAGAATGCCTTTTGTCTCGTTGAGGACAAACGATATTGTCGAATGGAAGGGACATTGAGGAGATGTTGTTCACCGGAGCACAGGGATCTCTGGGGGAGATATAGGGAGAGGCGGTCCCTCAAGTACACTGGCCCAAGACCATACAAGGCCTTAAAGGTTAGCACCAACACTTTGAAGGAGGTCCGGTACTCAATTGGTAGCCAATGCAGTTGCCGCAGTATTGGTGTAATGTGGCATCTTGCCGGAGCCCCGGCAAGAAGATGTGCCGCAGCATTCTGCTCTAGCTTGAGCTTCCGGATCACCCTCAAAGGTAGGCCAATGTAAAGGGTGTTACAGTAGTCCAGTCTCGAGATGACCGTTGCCTGGATCACCGTGGCCAAGTCGTTCACGGATAGGTAGGACGCCAGCCGCCTAGCCTGGCGCAGATGGAAAAATGCGGTTTTGCTGACCATGGAGACCTGGGTCTCCATGGTCAACAATGGGTCTAATTGGACCCTCAAGCATTTTACTAACAATGACGGGCATAATGCCTCACCATCCAGCGTAGGCAGCTGGCATTCCCCCAGATGACCCAGCCACGAGATCTCCATCTTCGAAGGATTCACCCTCAACCGGCTGGACCGAAGCCATCCAGTCACGGCATCAAGGCACTGATGGAAAGAATTGGGTACGGAGTCTGGCCGGCCTTCCATACTCAGCACCAGCTGGGTGTCATCAGCGTACTCCAGACCAAAACTGCGTACCAGCTGGGCCAGAGGACGCATGTAGAAGTTAAATAATAGAGGGGAGAGAATCGCTCCCTGGGGGACCCCACAGTTCAATGGGAGTCTCCCAGAGATGCCCCCCCCCTGCTGGCCCCGGTCTCGGAGGAAGGAAGAGACCCATTTAAGGGCCGCCCCCCTAACCCCCAAGGCAGTTAAGCGGTAGGTCAACAGTGCGTGGTCTACTGTGTCAAAGGCTGCTGTGAGGTCTAATAACACGAGCAGCGCATATCCTCTTTTGTCCAACTGGCACCGTAGCTGTTCTGTGATGTTGGCACCGCATATGTAGAGCTTATTATTTAAAAGTGCCAAGATGCCAAATAATGAGAAAAGCATGTTTTTAAAGAACCTGATTGGGTAAGGGGTGTGGGCAGAGGGGCTACACCATGACCCAGTAAAAAGAACTGTATAAAAGATAACAGAAAAATTGTAACAGGACGGTCACCCATTTCCTTGAAGACACACGCTGAAAAATAAAAGATTTTTGCTTCACCTAAGGAGACTGCTTGCTTCTGTTGCTAGCTCTGCGGGACCAAGGTTTTAGGGGTTCACTTCCACCATTACTCCAGGGGTCCCCAAACTAAGGCCTGTGGGCCAAATGCAGACCACCAAGGTCTTTTCCTCAGGCCGTCCCCACATACACACCCCCTAACCAGGGGCGGCCTAAGGTAATTTTAAATGGTAGGCGAACATTATTTTGGCGCCCCCCCAAAAAACATTATTTTGCCGCCTCCCATGTAAAACAAATATACAATTATAATATCACAATACCATTAGTAGTATTATATTGTATCAATGTATATACAATATATTATACCATACTCATACTATATTATATCATAATTATATTATACTACATTACAATATAATTATATTATAATATATTGACATTATAATATAATGTAACATTCTATTAAATTATTATTATAAAATAATAAAATTATTTATTTAAATAAAATTATCCTCTACTAAATATTTTCATTACTCCTATAAAACTCAAATAACCCAAAATAAAGTAAAATAAAATATTATATATTACTATTTTGTACAATACCACTATACTGCAATATTGTTTGTAATATTACATGTAATATAAAATATATCATTATTCTATTGTTATATTGTATTTGTATTATATTGTATGACAATATTAAGCAGAACTGTATAATAATAAACAAGAAATGCAATGTAAATGCATCAAAATCAGAATATATTACCTACCACCCGTCTCATAATTCATAGGAGTCTCCCATAAGTCCAAAATTAGGATCCCAATGTAAATGTAAATAGAAAAACAGCCAAAATGTTCAAATGAGGTTGAATACAGGCAGCGCGGCCTGGGCAAACTTGGGCCCTCCCTCCCTCTAGGTGTTTTGGACTCCAACTCCCACAACTCCTCATAGCCTGAGGCCCCTCAGGTCTAGACAGAAATAGAGCCGAAGAAAGGAAGGAGGGAGAGAAGAGGTCACAGAGGAGGAGGAGGAGGAAAGCCCTTCATTCATTCCTTCACTTACACTTCCTTCACTAATTCTTTTCTCCTTCCCCGCAAACGCGCACGCACGGCGGAGACAAAGGGAGAGGGGAAGCACTCCCTGCCTGCCCGATAGGGAGTGCTTTGCTTACAGGCTTCTGCACAAGGGAGCTACTGGGCATGCGCGGAGGTTTCCGCGCATGTGCAGTTGCTCCTGCGCTCAACTTCAGCTCCGGAGCAACTGCGCCTGCGTGAAAACCTCAGCGCGTGCCCAGAAGTGGCGTCGGAGTGCACAAGGCCGGGGTCAAAAAGCAGGCAGCTGCAGCACTGTCTGAGGAACATCGGCAGGGCCAGGATGGCGCCCCATGCGGCCAGGATGGCGCCCCCTTCCCAGATGGCGCCCTAGGCGGCCGCCTACTTGGCCTATCTTGTAGGACCGCCCCTGCCCCTAACAGTGCATACAGGTCCCTCCCCTTTCCCCACTATGGAGCGAAGGAAGGACGGAGGGTGGGAGGAAGAGAAAGGGAGAAGTAAGAAAGGAAGGAAAGAAGGAAGGAAGGAGGGAGGGAGAGAAAGGGGAAAAGAAAGGGACAAGGAAGCAAGAAAAGGGAGAGAGGGAGAAAAAAGAGGCAAAAGTACAAGTAAGGAGGGAAGGAGGGTGGGAGGAAAAGAAAGGGAGAAGGAAGGGAGGAAAGGAGGGAGGGAGGGGGAGAAAGGGGAAAACAAGGAAGCAAGAAAAGGGAGCAAGGGAGAAAAAGGAGGAAAAAGTATAAGGAAGGAGGGAAGGGAAGGAAGAGGGGAAAGGAAGGAATGAGGAAGTGAGAAAAGGAAGAGAAGGAAAATGGAAGAAAGAGAGGAAGGAAGGAGGTGAGGAAGGAATGAGGAAACAAGAAAAGGAAGGGAGGGAGGAAAGGAGGAAGGAAGAAGAAAAGGAAGTGGGACACAGAGGGAAGGAAAGTAAAGAAGGGAGGGAGGGAGGGAGGGCAAAAAGGAAGGGGAGAAAGGGAAATGAGAAAGAAGAAAGACCAAAAAGAAGGAAGGAAAAAGAGAGGGAAGGAGGATGGGGATAGGAAGGAAGGAAGGAAGGAAGGAAGGAAGGAAGGAAGGAAGGAAGGAAGGAAAAAGAGAAAGAAAGAGGAAGAGGAACAGAGGGAAGAAAGAAAAGTAAGAAAGAAAGAATTGGAGAGGGAAGGAATTCAGAAAGTGTGGCATAGTGGTTTGAACCTCAGACTGTGGCTCTGTACTCACAGGGTGCCTTTAGCCAAGTCACTCTCTCTCCGCCTTAGAGGAAGCCAAAGGTAAACCCCTTTGAAATAAATCCTGAAATGACTTGAAGGCACCCAACAAGAACGACTCCAATGAACTTGACTCTCTCATCAGCCAAAAGCAAGCCCACATTTCCCATTGAAATACTGGTAAGTTTATGTTGCTTAAGATTGTTCTTCACTTAACACAGTGTTTTTCAACCTTTTTTGAGCAGTGGCCCATTTTTTACATTTACAAAATCCTGGGGCACACCACCAACCAAAATGACACAAAATGACACTCTAACACAGTCATACATATAGTTAATATGTTTTTAAATGTATTTATACACTCAGTGTGAAACCTGGGCCTGTTTCGATGAACACAACATAGATATCCTGGCAGGAATGGCAGAAAGACACAAACTTCCCACACAGAACTCCCATAACCAAGAGAAAATACTATAAGAGTTTGGTTGGCATTGACCTTGGGTTTTGGAGTTGTAGTTCACCTATATCCAGAGAGCACTGTGGACTCAAACAATGTTGGATCAGGACCAAACTTGGCATGAATACTCAATATGCCCAAATGTGAACACAGATGGAGTTAGGGGGAAATACACCTTGACATTTGGGAGTTACAGTTTCTGGGATTTATAGTTAACACACAATCAAAGAGCATCCTGAACTCTCGCAACAATGGAATTGAACCAAACTTGGCATATTGAACTCTCATTACCAACAGAAAGTACTGAAAGGGTTTTGCTTGGGAATTGACCTTGAGTTTGGAAGTTGTAGTTCACCTACACCCAGAGAGCACTGTGGACTCAAACAATGTTATGTTCTGTTCAGGGCCGTAGCCAGGATTTTGTTTCGCGGGGGGCTGAGGGGGGGCTGAGACTGGGTGGAAGAGGGTCTACCCAAGCAAACATTTTGTATTGTTATCCCAATAACCCCATTAATGTGGGATATAATGAGTATGGTGATCAGATCATGATATAAATAAACATAACAGTTTAAAAAATGTTCCAGTAAGGCCTTTTCACGGACCACCCTGAGAATTTGGGGGGGGGGGCTGACGCCCCCTTAGCCCCCCGGCTACATGCCTGGTTCTGTTGTTTGTTTTCTATCCAGAATCACAATGTTGGAAGGAGGCTCACCACTTTAAGGTCCCTCAAACAGGCATGGGAAAACTTCGGCCCTCTGGGTGCTTTGGACTCCAACTCCCACCATTCCTCACAGCCTGGGGCCCTTTCCTGATGAAATGGCTGAGGGGGGGGGGGAAAGGGCCTGAGAGCTGGCAAGGAGGCTCCAGGTCAAAGAACCCGGCTGGGCAGAGGAAGAGGCTGCTGCGCCAGACACGCCTCTCGCCGGCCAATTCCCCAAATGCTTCGGAAAAGGGCCTGAGGCTGCTAGGAATGGTGGGAGTTGGAGTCCAAAACACCTGGAAGGTCCAAGTTTGCCCATGCCAGCTTTCGACAGAGACCTCTTCCTCCCCCTCCTGCCGAACGCTTACTTTTTCTTCTCCACTCGGGCTCCCTTCTTCAAGCGGGGAGGGGGGAGGGAGGAAGACGTGACCCATGCGGGCGCTACTGTGCAGACTCACCCTAGAGAAAAGCGAGCAGAGCGAAGCTGGGAAGAAAGGAGCCCGAGTGGAGAAGAAAAAGTGTTCGGCAGGAGGGGGAAGAAAGGGTCTTGGAGGTTCCTGTTTCCCACGGCACACCTGATGATCGCTCACGGCACACTAGTGTGCCACGGCACACTGGTTGGGAAACACTGACTTAACATATTGTGTTGTTCTTTCATTGTTGTGGAGGGTTTTTTGGCACTACACATAAGATATGTGCCATGTGCACAGAAATCTATTAAATGGTTTTTTCAAACTATAGTTTGGTTCCTCAACAGTCTGAGGCACTGAGAACTGGCCCTCCACTTAAGAAGTGTGAGGACGCCATCAAGTAGTCATTACTCTTGGGATAGAACAGCAGCAATAGTTATATAACAGTTTATAAAGCTATTGTCCTCCTAACCCTGCTATACGCCTGCAAAACATGGACTGACTGCAGCAGGGGTGCTCACTAGGCATGAGAAAAATGAAACGGAAATTAAAAGGATTCGTAAGAGATTCGTATGTAATGGGACTTTTGAGCTTTTACGGATCGCTGCCGTGGACCCGGAAGTAGACTTCCTTTTACGGTCCTTGAGGCCAACAATTTGCGTTATGATCGTAATAAATTCTTAATTCTTAATTAATTAATTATTGTACTACGTACTCACTTCTCCCTGTCTTCTCCCCCTCATTTCCTTCCCGCCTTCATTCAGCTTCTTCTTTTTCCCGCATTTCTATGGGGAACTGGAAGTGACGCTGCTGCTAGGTAGGCAATGCATTCTGGAAAGTGTAGTCCTCCAGGCTTCCCCCTTCTCTTCCCCGTTGCTCTGCTGCCATGCCCCATCGCAGGGGCCAGCTTCACACACACACACACGCGCTTCTCCTCCTCTCTCTCCCTGCGCTCTCTCAGATGCTTCTCTTCCCCGTTGCTCTGCTGCCATGCCCCATCGCAGGGGCCAACTTCAGCCCTCCAGGTACGTGTTTTGGACTTCAACTCCCACCATTCCTCACAGCCTCAGGCCTCTTCCTTTTCCTCTCAGCCTGGGCAAACTTGGGCCCTCGCTCCCTCAGGATCGGGGTGAGAGAGAGGCAGTGAGGAGCGAGGGGGGGGCTCCTCCTCCTTTTTTGCTGCTTCCAAGAATAGAATACCCCCTCCCTCCCTTCCTCCTTCCCTCCATCCTTCCTATTTGGAGAGTCCCATCTAGAATTCAGTGTGGTTTATTCAAGTTTTGGCCTACAACTCCCAGAAATCCCAGCCAATTTACCAGCTGTTAGGATTTCTGGGAGTTGTAGGCCAAAACCATCTGGAATGCGCATGCTCTGGCATACGAATTACTAACGAATTCCGTTAGTACTTAAGTTACATTTTAGAAATTTTTGGAAATTTTTTTGTAAGTCTTTCTTTTACTAATCAAAAAAAATCCCCCCCCCCCATTTGATTTTAGAATCGCCATTTTTGGATTCGAAACCATGCCTAGTGCTCACACTATTTCAGCATGCGAGCTACTTATAAAACAACCAAGTCAAAATGATCTCCCTACCCATATTTTGATAGAAGAAATAAGGGACATTCACGTGATTTTTCGCAAAAATAAGGGACACTTCATAAAATGCATCCAGACAAGAGTTCCTTCTCCCACCCTGACATAATTCCACAGATATAAATAGACAGAATGAAAGCACACAGGCCTTTCAGCTGCAAGGCCATTCGATGCTGATCAATGTGGCCAGTTGGACATTCAAAAATGCATCCAGACAAGAGTTCCTTCTCCCACCCTGACATAATTCCACAGATATAAACAGGAAGAATGAAAGCACACAGACCTTTCAGCTGCAAGGCCATTCGATGCTGATCAATGTGGCCAAGCAGATGAACTCCTCGCAGTCGCAGATGGCTTTGGCAGGAAATGGCTGCCCAAGCCTCCTTGTGGTTGTCCTCCCTCATGGCTCGTCTTCGTGCGCCGCTGCACGCTCCAAATGTGCATGCGCCGGCCGGACGCCCACCCCCTCCTTCTTCTCCCTCCCTCCTCAGGCCACGCTGCGACGGCACTGAGGATGGAGGCAGGGGAGTCGCCTAAGAGGCAGCATGAGGAAGCCCAGCGGAAGATGCGCCGCGCGTGGGGCAGAAGCGCCCCTCTGACAGCAGGAGGTCCATCACGGCACACTACTGTGCTGTGTCACAGCGGTTGGGAAACACTGGTCTAAGTAAGTAAGTAGTAAGTCAGTAAGGAAGGAAGGAAGGAAGTCGAGACGCCTTTGGGCTGAGAGGGGCAGTATAGAAGCAAAGCAAATAAATAAATAAATAAATGTATATAATAAGAGTCAGTGTTGGTGGCCAAGCCTGGGTGGGAGGAATATGTGGCAGCGTTTCGATTGGCTGCCACTCCGGGATTATTTACACAAATGACTGTGACTGGCCAGCCTCCCAACATTCCAACACAGCACAGAGAGGAAAGGGACGGGCCTGAGGCAGGCATAAATGGCTGGAGTTGAAGTTATCCAGTTGACAGTTTTTTTCTGTTGGAAATGGAATGTTCAGTACCTTCACCCAATACACTTCTAAGGTGACTCAGAGGGAAAGCAAAAGGCCTCAGGCAGTCAGCCACTGCGGCCCACAGCAATGACGGATCAGGACCAAACATGGCAAACAAGGGACCAATGGCCCACTTCACCACCTGGTGTGGTTTAGGGAAGGATTTATTTATTTATTTATTTTCGGCAGTTTACCCCGCTCTTCTCAACCCCCGGAGGGGGACTCAGAGCGGCTTCCAAAAGGCACAATTCGATGCCCTCATAACAACACAGTATAAAAACAGTATAATTGCCCTCAAACATTGGGCCACGAATGATGGGAATTGCAGTACCTTCACCTCATTCACTTCCCAAACAACACTGCAGCCCCTATAAATCACAGACCAGGCCCAAAATTGACAACAAGGCTTCCTTAACTTGATTTTCCTGACTAGACCCCCAACAATGACAGAACAAGACCAAACTTGGCACACAGACCCCCCAAGATGCACCCTACATCCTGGTGCAGTTTGAGGAAGGATGGACCATGGATGATGGGACTTGTAGTACTTTAATTCACTTCCTTAGAGCACTGTGGCCCACACCAATGACGAACTATGGCACACAATGCCTTCCTCAAATAACCTGGGCACCGCCGGGTCCCCAAGCTAGTAAATAAATAAATAAGAACTGCGACATAGCAATGCTAAGAGGATGGAGAATCTACTCCAGGATGTACTTTGAACTTTAAGGGGACTAAGATTCAAAATATAGTGTATTTGGAGGCTTTGGCTCCTCTTATTGCAAAGCTCTTTTAAAACCGAGACAAACACTTGGGACAGATTCATTGCCTCTCTAAAACGGGAGCCTCCAAACACCGCACTGAAAAGGGCATAAAGCTTGAATCCTGTCAAAACGCCTCTAAAACCGATAAATGCCCTTCCATAATAGCTTTAAAAGGTAACTAGTAATTACCATTGCCTTTTACACCGGCAAAAACCATTCCCATTTGCTTTTGGGAAACGTCTTTGTGGCGCCGTTCTTATGAAACGACATTTTCGCAATTGCAGAGGCATTAAAATCTGCCACGGGTTGCTAGAAAAGCAATATTTCAATATCTGTTTTCCTTTCCTCTTTCGGTGACACGTTAAAAACAAAAACAGCCGTCAAGGGGAGACAGAAGAGTCCTTTCTATGAAGTTTGCCCTGCCCTGTGTTAACGTGCATCGGCAGGCAGAGCAATTGTCGAAAGGCCGAACAGGGCATAGGGTTACAGCCTGTGTTGGATGGGGTGACACTCCCCCTGAAGATGCAGGTTCGCAGCTTTGGAGTGATCCTGGACTCATCGCTGAGCCTGGAACCCCAGGTCTCGGCGGTGGCCAGGGAAGCTTTTGCACAGTTAAGACTCGTGCGCCCGCTGCGCCCGTAGCTTGGGAAGTCTGATCTGGCTACAGTCGTCCACGCTCTGGTCACATCCTGAATAGATTACTGCAACGCACTCTACGTGGGGCTGCCTTTGAAGACAGTTCGGAAACGGCAATTAGTCCAACGGGCGGCAGCCAGACTACTAACCGGAGCTACATACAGGGAGCATACCACCCCCTTGTTGTGTGAGCTCCACTGGCTGCCTGTCCAATTCCGAGCTCAATTTAAAGTGCTGGTTTTGACCTTTAAAGCTCTATACGGTTCTGGCCCAGCTTACTTGTCCGAAGGCATCAGCCGCTACGTCCCACCTCATAATTTAAGATCATCCGGGGAGGTCCTGCTCTCTCTCCCGCCTACTTCTCAAATGCGGTTGGTGGGGACGAGAGATAGGGCCTTCTCGGTGGTGGCTCCCTGTCTGTGGAACGCACTCCCAATTGATATACGATCAACCCCATCCCTCCTGGCATTCAGGAAAAAAGTGAAATCCTGGCTATGGGACCAGGCGCTTGCACACTAGCACAATGCAGCACTTTAGATTGGATTGTAATGGCAAGCTGGTGGACATGGCCCAATGCTTCTATTATGGACGGAATACTGTTTATGTGAATGTATATGATGTATTTTAATGCTAATTGTATTTTAATGCTGACTGTATTTTAATGTATTTTAATTCTGACTGTTTTTGGTTTTCTATTATATGTATACTGTGTTTTTGGCATCGAATTGTTGCCGCTGTTAGGCCGCTCTGAGTCCCCCCCCTCGGGGGTTGAGAAGAGCGGGGTAGAAATGGTGGAAATAAATAAATAAAAATAAATAAGTTTGGCACATAAATTTCAGAGTTAACTCTATTGAATGTCCTAGTTCTGATTTTTGCGACACCGGGCTCCATCAGCCTTGTTTTTTACTCCCATCTTTTGACAGTTTTTTTTTGCTGTGACAACCCATTCAAAAAAGACCCGCACACGATCCCATCCTGAGTGTGTCATTGTTTCCCTTTTTTCCAAGCGACATCTGGCCCCAGCCGCGTCCGTAATTGTCACCGTTATCAAGTCCCCCGGAGACAATGTCAAAGCAATAAAACACAATTTCTTTGTGGCTTAATTTGTGTCAATTGATTTCCTATTTTTAATTAATAATTCTAATTATGATGTGGCAAATTTACCCAACAGACACAACGGCTTTAATCAGAGCTCATTGATCGCGAGCGGCAGGAGCCATCCCAGCGCTCCTGACACCATTGATTTCCTGTTGGGAAGAGAGCAAAACAATAACGGGGATGACACCCGCGGCAGTCGCTTGCGCCAGCGGATGCCGATGCTCCAAACCGGTGCTCCCGTCCTTAACAAATAAAGGCCAAGGCTTTGCCGCTCTCCAAAGCGAATCCTGTAGACCCGTTCTCATCCCAATGAGTGGGCTCTAGCAATAGGACGTGGCCGTAGAGGAAGTAAAGGCACACCGACGTAAGGAAGAACGTCTGGATGCTGTTTTCAGAAACAGATTCCAGTCCAGATCCAAAGACTAGCATAACTCACTCCAAACACCGAAGAAGAGCTTGTGTTTGCTGAACAGATGAACAGCGGGTTGCAAAAGGAATGTTCCGGAACTGGTTTGTCAAGGGGTAAAGAACCCAAATACGGTAAAGCAGTGGTTCTCAACCTAGGGATCGGGATCCCTGGGGGGGGGGGTCGCGAGGGGATGTCAAAGGGGTCACCAAAGACTATCAAAAAACACAGTATTTTCTGTTGCCCATGGGGGTTCTGTGTGGGAAGTTTGCCCCAATTCTATCAAAAGTGTAGGGTGATCCAGCTGCCAAATGGAATGGGAAGCATTAGTTCAAATTGATAAGGACCATCACTCAGTCTAGCTCAGTGTTTCTCAACCTGGGGGTCGGGACCCCTGAGAGGGATAGCCAGGGAGTGTCAGAGCACTGATATTCACCATTTTCCCTTTTCACGAGGGTTAGGAGGCTTGTTATTCACAATTTCCCTTTTTCATGCGGGTTAGGAGGCTTGTTATTCACAATTTCCCCTTTTCACAGGGGTTAGGAGGCTTGTTATTCACAATTTCCCCTTTTCACTGGGATCAGGAGGACTGTTATTCACAATTTCCCCTTTTCACGGGGGTTAGGAGGCTTGCTATTCACAATTTCCCCTTTTCACAGGGGTTAGGAAGCTTGTTATTCACATTTTCCCCTTTTCACAGGTGTTAGGAGGACTGTTATTCACAATTTCCCCTTTTCACAGGGGTTAGGAGGCTTGTTATTCACAATTTCCCCTTTTCACAGGGGTTAGGAGGCTTGTTATTTACAATTTCCACTTTTCACGGGGTTTAGGAGGCTTGTTATTCACAATTTCCCCTTTTCACTGGGATCAGGAGGACTGTTATTCACAATTTCCCCTTTTCACAGGGGTTAGGAGGCTTGTTATTCACATTTTCCCCTTTTCACGGGGGTTAGGAGGACTGTTATTCACAATTTCCCCTTTTCACAGGGGTTAGGAGGCTTGTTATTCACAATTTCCCCTTTTCACAGGGGTTAGGAGGCTTGTTATTTACAATTTCCACTTTTCACGGGGTTTAGGAGGACTGTTATTCACAATTTCCCCTTTTCACAGGGGTTAGGAGGCTTGTTATTCACAATTTCCACTTTTCACGGGGTTTAGGTGGCTTGTTATTCACAATTTCCCCTTTTCACTGGGATCAGGAGGACTGTTAGTCACAATTTTCCCTTCCCACGGGGGTTAGGAGACCTGCTATTCACAATTTCCCCTTTTCACAGGGGTTAGGAGGCTTGCTATTCACAATTTCCCCTTTTCACGGGGGTTAGGAGGCTTGTTATTCACAATTTCCCCTTTTCACGGGGGTTAGGAGGACTGTTATTCACATTTCCCCTTTTCACTGGGATCAGGAGGACTGTTATTCACAGTTTCCCCTTTTCACGGGGGTTAGGAGGCTTGTTATTCAGGTAGAAGATTAAGGTCCAGGACCTCAAAGGTAGCATTCTCGGAAATTCTACCGGTTCCACGCGCAGGGACAGCCAGACAAGCAGAGCTCCGAGCTTCAATGCGTGGATGAGGCAGTGGTGTCGAGAGGAAGGCTTTAGATTTGTTAGGAACTGGGGACATTTTCGGGAAAGCCAAACCTTTACAAAAGGGACGGGTTACACCTGAACGAAAATGGAACCAGACTGCTGGCAATTAATATTAAAAAGGCTTCAGAGCAGCTTTTAAACTGATTCCTAGGGGAAAGTCGACAGGAGCTGGGCAGCTTCCGGTTCGAGAGGGTGAAACGCCAAGTATGGAGGATGAAATTTACGCACAAATGGCCGAGTCAACAGAAAAGATAGAAAGTAGTCAAGAGGTAGGACATGGTAGGCCTTCTACAAATTCTCATAAACAGCCAAAGTTGAAAGGGCATCAGAGCAATAAATATAAATGTCTGTACGCAAACGCTAGAAGCCTTCGAACAAAAATAGGAGAGTTGGAATGTTTGGCAAATGAAAAATATTGATACTATTGGCATCACAGAAACCTGGTGGACAGAGGAAAACAATTGGGACACAAAAATTCCAGGTTATAAACTGTACAGGAAAGTCAGGAGAGGGAAAACGGTGGCGGTGTGGCCTTGTACATAAATGAAGAGCTAGAATCTCATGAATTAGAATTTCAAGAAAATTCAAACTCACCTACAGAAACATTGTGGGTAAAAATCCCAGGACAAAAACTAATCTAGCATTAGGGATCTGCTATCGCCCTCCCAACCAAACTCCAGAGGCAGACTGCTATCTGGAAAATGAAATTAAACAGGCCTCAAAAAGCAATAAATTAGTCATAATGGGGGACTTCAACTATCCCCGAATAGATTGGCTAAATTCTTGTTCTACGCATGAAAGAGAGACAAGGTTCCTCGACATGCTAGCTGATTATTCCCTTGAGCAGATGGTCATGGAACCAACCAGGGGAAAGGGGATCCTGGACTTGGTGCTAACTAATGAACAAGATCTCGTTCAAGATGTCCTTGTAACTGAGCCCATAGGTACCAGTGACCACAACACAATAACCTTCAACTTAAGTTTGATAGCAAACTGTCAGTGAAAACTAACACAGAGACCTTAAATTTTCAAAAAGGGAATTTCACCAAAATGAGAAAAATAGTAAAGAACAAACTAAAAGGAACAGTAAAAAAAATCAAATCCCTCCAAAATGCTTGGAAATTGTTTAAAAATACTTTAAAACAAGCCGAACTAAAATGCATTCCTAAAATAAGAAAAAGGCCGGGAAAGTCCAAGAGGACATCGGCATGGCTTACAAATGAAGTAAAAGATGTGATTGGAAAGAAGAAAACTCATTTAAGAAATGGAAGGCTCTTCCTACTGAGGAGAACAGAAAGGAACACAAGCTCTGGCAAACTAAATGCAAAGGAACCGTCAGGAAAGCCAAGAGAGATTTTGAGGCACGTATAGCTAAGAATATTAAAAAAATAGCAAAACTTCTTTAAGTACATCAGAAATAGAAACCCAACTAGAAAAGCAGTTGGGCCACTTGACGAAAATGGTAAGAAAGGGACAATAAGTGAAGACAAGGAGATTGCCGAGCGGCTAAACGACTTCTTTGCCTCCGTTTTCACACAGGAGGACAGTCAACATATGCCTGCAGCTGAGTCAGTTTTTTCAGGGAGGGAATTAAATGAATTAAACCAGATAGAGATAAACAAGGAAGATGTTCTCACATGCCTTACTAAACTAAATGTCAACAAATCACCAGGGCCAGATGGCATCCACCCCAGAGTTCTTAAGGAACTCAAGTGTGAAATTGCTGAAATTCTAGCCAAAATATATAACCTTTCTCTAAGATCAGGCACTGTACCCGAGGACTGGAGGGAGGCAAATGTAACTCCGATCTTCCAGAAAGGATCCAGGGGTGATCCAGGAAATTATAGGCCAGTTAGTCTAACCTCAGTTCCAGGCAAAGTGATGGAAACCATTATTAAAGAAAAAATTACTAAGCACATAGAAGAACAGGCATTGCTGAAGGAAAATCAACATGGTTTCTGCAAAGGCAAATCATGTCTTACTAACTTGTTAGAATTCTTTGAGGGTGTAAATAAACACATAGATAAAGGGGACCCAGTCGATATTGTTTACCTTGACTTTCAAAAAGGCTTTTGACAAAGTCCCTCACCAAAGGCTCCTAAATAAGCTCTTCAGCCATGGAATCAGAGGACAGGTCTTGTCCTGCATTGGAACCTGGCTAAACTGTAGGAAACAAAGGGTGGTAATAAACGGACATTTCTCTGGGTGGAAAGAGGTGAGAAGTGGCGTACCCCAAGGTTCAGTTTTGGGTCCGTTACTTTTTAATTTATTCATGAATGACCTGGATGTAGGAGTAAATTCTGAGGTAGCAAAGTTTGCAGACGACACTAAATTGTTCAGGTAGTTAAAAATGAAACTGATTGTAAAGAGCTCCAGAAAGATCTCTCGAAATTGAGTGAATGGGCAACAAAGTGGCAAATGCATTTTAACCTAAACAAGTGTAAAGTCATGCACATCGGGGCAAAGAACCCCAACTACACCTACAAATTGATGGGGTCAAAGCTTTCGAGACAAACCAGGAAAGGGATCTTGGGGTTTTGGTGGACAGCTCAATGAAGATGTCAACCCAGTGCGCAGCAGCAGTAAAAAGCAAATTCTATGCTTGGCATGATCAGGAAGGGAATCGAAAATAGGTCGTCAAATGTTGTATTGCCTCTCTACAAATCTATGGTGAGGCCACATCTGAGTACTGTGTACAATTCTGGTCACCGCACCTCAAGAAGGATATAACGGAACTGAAAAGGTACAGAAAAGGGCAACAAGAATGATCCAAGGGATGGAGCAGCTCCCTTACGAAATCAGGTTGCAACGCCTTGGTCTTTTCAGCCTTGAAAGACGGCGTTTAAGAGGTGACTTGATCGAAGTGTATAAAATCATGCATGGGATAGAAAAGGTGAATAGAGAAAAATATTTTCTCTGTCACACAACACTAGGACTAGGGGGCACTCCCTAAAGCTCCAAGGTAGGAAAGTTAGGACTAATAAAGGGAAATATTTCTTCACCCAGAGGGTCATTGGGTTATGGAACTCACTTCCAGAGGAGGTTGTGACAGCTGTCAGCCTGACAGCTTCAAGGCAGGATTAGACAGATTCATGGATACCAAGGGAATCAGCAGTTACTGAAATGGACATCCAAGTGCCACCTCTGTGTTGATGGAGGCAGGCAGGATTTCCCCGGGTACTGGTTGTGGGGGGTCGGGAGCAGGTGAGGGTTCTGCCCTCCCTTTCTGCTAGAGATCCCTGTGTACAACTAGTGGGCCACTGTGTGACACAGAATGCTGGACTAGATGGGCTGAGGCCCGATTCAGCATGGCTCTTCTTATGTTCTTCTTATGTTCTTATGTTCTTATTCACAATTTCCCCTTTTCACGGGGGTTAGGAAGACTGTTATTCACATTTTCCCCTTTTCACTAGGATCAGGTGGACTGTTATTCACAGTTTTCCCTTTTTATGGGAATTGGGAGACTTGTGGGGTCGGGTGGCTTGTTATTCACAATTTCTCCTTTTCACGGGGGTTAGGAGGCTTGTTATTCACAATTTCTCCTTTTCACGGGGGTTAGGAGGCTTGTTATTCACATGTTCCCCTTTTCACTGGGGTTAGGAGGCTTGTTATTCACAATTTCCACTTTTCACGGGGTCTAGGAGGTTTGTTATTCACAATTTCCCCTTTTCACTTGGATCAGGTGGACTGTTATGCACATCTTCCCCTTTTCACAGGGGTTAGGAGGCTTGTTATTCACAATTACCCATTTTCACGGGGTTTAGGAGGCTTGTTATTCACAATTTCCCCTTTTCACAGGGTTTAGGAGGCTTGTTATTCACATTTTCCCCTTTTCACGGGGGTCAGGGAGTTTGCTATTCACATTTTACCCTTTTCACGGGGTTAGGAGGCTTGTTATTCACAATTTCCCCTTTTCACTGGGATCACAGTTTCAATTTTTATGGGAGTCGTGAGACTTGTGGTGTTGGGAGGCTTGTTATTCACAATTTTCCCTTTTCACAGTGGTCTCTTGTCACAACCACAGTGCATGTGGAGGTGTGAGTACAGTTTGCTAATATTTTGGAACCAAATCCATCACTCGGTACAAAATACGATGCCTGAGATGGCTGTTTTGTGGCTATTCCCATTCTCGAACACTTCTGAGGCATGATCTTTCCTTACTAAACCTGTGCCTGTATCAGTAAAGAATATGGAAGTGCATTACTTTGCTCTCTCCGGTGTTGCTCAGCTAATGAAAATCCCAGCGTAGTCAGCTGATTTGTGATGGCAATTCTGTAATGGATATTCCTTCCTTTGCCAAACTTCTTGCTAGACATGCTTGTGGAAGAAGGATGCTTTGCAATAGCAAAAGAGATTAAGGCTCCCGCCCATTCTAATGTGCAAGATTCCCAGTGGCAGAATGAGCATTTTCAGAAGGTAGGCTGCCATTTGATACAAACCCTATCTATTCAAGTAAAATGGCATTATAATTGGCGCAGCTCACCTTCCCAATGTAAAACCCGGTATGAAAAATAATGGAAGTAAACCAGGTAATAGTGATCATTCATCA
This sequence comes from Anolis apletophallus, assembly GCA_030556195.1. NCBI lineage: Eukaryota > Metazoa > Chordata > Lepidosauria > Squamata > Anolidae > Anolis > Anolis apletophallus. The sequence continues at coordinate 9,307,844 of JARBWK010000015.1, forward strand.
CGACATAATACGTCGAAATACCATTTACATTTTAATTGCACCAAGTGCATTTTGGTAACCAAAACAATAATTCATCTTAAGCTCTGTACCTAGCTAGGCAGCACTCAATATTTTAAATACCTTTTTTTAAAAAATGGCAGGTGATAATATGTTAAAGTTTTTTCAAGATGCGTGATCACATCAGGAGTCTAGAAGTACCTTTTTGATCACCCAATTGCAGGCGGACAGTGAAATTCAGAGTAACTTTGGGGCATTCGTCTTTAGATAAACCTTTCCGAGAGTGGTTTAATGAGACAAACATGCAACTTGCAGAGACATTTCGCCCTCCTGAATTTGGAACAGGGGTGGGCAACCCCCCTACGGCCTGCGGGCATCCGGCCCGCAGCTGATTCTATCCAGCCCAGGACAGGGCATCGGGGTGGGGCCAAGAAGAAGGGGTGCCGCTGCCGCCATCCCATCACGGCGGCTTTGGAATGCCCGAGGCTCTCCGCCTCTTCCTCATGCCTCCTGTATGGGGAGGCTCTGGATGACCAGCGTGGGAGCATCAGTGCCGGCAGGGAGGAACCTTTGGATGACTTCCTGTAGTCCCGGGTGAGCTGACTGAGACATTCTGGGAGCCGTAGGAGCCAGGAAACTACGGTTCCGGGAGATGCTCCCATGCTGGCCATCCGGAACCTCTCCACGCCGGAGGCAGGAGGAGGAAGCGGAGACGGAGCTGGTGTTGCCTCCACCCTCGAGCCCTCCCTCACTCCACTGACGCACGACACTCCATGCAAGAGGGCCAAAGCCCAGGATCACCACTGCGAGGGCACTCCGGAGCCGCCTGAGAAGGCAGGAAGGAACCCCCGCTGCCCTGGTGCAGCCACGGTAGCCGCTTTGAGGCAGGACCATGGCAATATGGGGAATGGCTGGGGGTGAGAGCAGGCAAACTCCTGCAGCCTCCGACCGCCTGCTGCTCTGCTCTCCTCTGCTGCAGCAGCGGCTGGGTCCACTTTGCCATCCTCTGGGCTGGATCCATTGGGCCATTCCATCTTGGCTCGCACCTTGCCTTCTCGAATTTAATTTAATTTGATTTTAGTGGTTTTTATTATTATTTTATTATAATTTATAATAATTTTATAATAACAGTAAAATAATATAATAAATAATATAATGTTATATTATAATTTCAATATATTATAATGTCTCTATATATACACTATAATATAATAATGATATTAATACTAATAATATATGAATATTTCTTGATATATTAGTATGTTAATATTAATAATGTGTAATAGATAGTAAATATAGTAAATAAATAAATAAATAAATAATGTAGATTAGAATGTAGTTCTGCCTTTAGGTGCGGCCCTCCATAATATTTTTGGCTCTCGTGTGGCCCCTTGGAAAAAATAATTGCCCACCCCTGATTTGGGAGGTCCCTGAAAAACCAAAACCGGGGGACGGGACACTGAAATCTGGACACCAAATACTGCTTGGGGATTTAACCAAATGTCAAGCACCTGTTGGCCACTGATGCACCCCTCCCTTCCAAGCTTTAATGGGATACAGGGGCGGTCCCACCATGCGGGCCAACTACGCCGCTGCGTGCGCGCCATCTTGGAAGGGGGGCAATTCCGCCCGCTGGGCACCGCTTCTCAGGTGCCGCCCGCTGGGCATTGCAGAGCGAGGAGGAGCCTTCGAGCTCTCGCACTTCCTGGTTCTCGCTGCCGGCCCCTCCACAGGGTGTTGCAGAAGGCAAGGGGAGAGCACTCCCGCCCTCTGCAATGCTCCGTGGGAGGGCTGGCAGCGGAGCCCGGGAGAGCGAGAGGAGGGGCCTTCAAGGCTCCTCTTCGCGCTTCCTGAGCCAAATTAATGTTTTTTGGGGAGGGGCGCCAAAATAATGGTTTTGGGGGGGCAAAATAATGTTTGCTTACCATTCAAAATTACCTTAGACCGCCCCTGATGGGATATACATGGAATTCTTTAATTGGAGAAACACCTGTACCATTTGTAATATATTTCTACATCCCGCCTTTCGGGAGACATCTCAGATAAAGTTTAATTCTGCTGTATTTACGGCAAGATCAATCTCCCTGTTTAAAAGTAACGATTCCCACTAACTGACCTTGTCAAATGCCAGTCCTGAAACTCCCTCCGTGACTGTCAGGGAATGACTCTCTCTGCTGGGATATGACAGCCCATTGATCCAAACAGCCATTTGGACAAATCAGTCTATATAATCAATGTTCTCCTTGACTTTTTGTGTGTGTTTGAGAGCGTTCGGTGCCCTTCGGTGTGGCTAGTTGCTGATCCCGAGCTGGTCTTGTGTGAAGAATGCCGGGCGTTCAACGCATGCGGCGAATGGACCGTGTCTGAAAAATCCCTTTGCTCTGCAGCCATAACAGAGCCATTGCTGTGGGTTATGGTCCACCCTGGAGATCTCGCATCCCCGTAATAGCTTCTTCAAGCCTTATTGGCTGATCAGTTTTGCGGAAAGCGCATTAGTTGTGGGGTGGGCAAGCGTGCGCTCCGTTCTGGCAGCACATCATCCTTTATCTTGGGGGGGGAAGAAGGCAGAGGGAGGTGTTGGGCACCCAGCCTTTCATTCCGGCTAAATGAGCACGTTAACTTTTCCCCCTCCTTAGGTATAGCAATTAAGAATGTATATGGCCATTCATTCCAGATAATAATGGACAGAAACTGCTTTCTGCACTCTTGCCCTTTGCTGGGAGATGGAAACGAAGGGGAGAGAGCAGTCGTGCCAAGACAGTTGATCCGGGACTTGGGTGTCAATTGGCCTTGGGACTTTTCATGCCACCTGAACCTTATGTATATCAATAAATGGAAGGTTCTTCTGCTTCTTTGTTCCTCAATCTGCAGATTGCGGGTGTTGTATATGCAGCACTTAATAATATTGTACCAACAATCCCAAATAATAATTCTATGCAGAAGGGGAGAGCTTTTAACCAGACTAATCGTTCTCAAAGGAAACCCTGTGCAAAAGCTGCGGAGAACAAAAGGTTAGTGCCAAGAAGAAGGCCGGCCCGGATTACCCATAAGGCCACCCTAGGCCATTGTCAGATTATTGCATTTTGAATAGCAATTCATGAGTCAGCACAAGATATATTTTCACAGTTTGAGATGACCTGCAGTGTGACATGTTTGACACCAGATGGCGCTGTCTCAAGACTGCTAAATGGAACCTTGAGGAATGTCAGTTACAAAGTGACAGTTGGGATTTAATATCTGTGAGGAAAGGATGTTTAGAAAGGTAGCTGTGATGGCTGTTGTTTTTCGATGTTTTGCCAGTTATTGTTAAATACAATTCAATACAAAGTTATATATTTACCTTGTGAATTGAATGAGAGTTTCATTATTCACACGAACAGAGACTGGAGTTTTTGGGCCGATGGGGAATTAAACTTCTATATTTCTGTTGCCTATCCGCTGTGACATAAATACTCAACGACGAAGAGCCATGGCCTAGGGTGGCACCTTTTGGGAGGCAGCAGGTCCGGACCCCCTCAAAAAAAGTTTTTTAAAAATTCCAAAAAAAATCTTTTAAAATTTTTTTAAAAGGGCGCAGGCGCGCGGCGGCATAAGCACCAGCCACAGCCCCCCCTTAGCTCTGCTCTCCTTGGCTCTACCCCCGCCCTCAGCTCCACCCCACCCCCGCCTCCGCCCCCGCCTCCTCGCACGCCCAGTCTGTTTCCCTGCCTCCCTTGTCTGGCTCGCGCGCCTCAGACTCTCTGTGTGTTTGTGTTTCCCTGCCTCTCTCTCTCTCGCATGTGCTCCTCCCTCCCTCCCTCGGCTCGCGCCCCCCCAGCCTGTGTTTCCCTGCTTCTCGCGCGGGGGCAGGGCGGAGCCGGGGGCGGAGTGGGGTGGAGCCGAGGTGGGGCGGAGCTAAGGGCAGAGCCGGGGCAGACTCAGAGTCTTTGGCCAAGGGCGCCAAAAGGGCCTGATCCGGGCGTGGAAGAAGGAGAAAGAGGAGAAGTAATGGTAGTAGTAGTGACTATCTGAAGTTACCTAGAACAGTGTTTCCCAACCTTTTTTGAGCCGCGGCACATTTCTGACATTTCCAAAATCCTGGGGCAAACCACCAACCAAAAAGACACCAAATGACACTCTAACACAGTAATACATAATACAATTATGGAATGGAATCAAACTTCCCACACAGAACTCCCATAACCAAGAGAAAATGCTGTAAGAGTTTGGTGGGCATTGACCTTGAGTTTTGGAGTTGTAGTTCACCTATATCCAGTGAGCACTGTGGACTGAAACAATGTTGGATCAAGACCAAACTTGTCATGAATACTCAATATGCCCAAATGTGAACACAGATGGAGTTTGGGGAAAATAGACCTTGACATTTGGGAGGAAGGCTGAGGAAGGCTGGTGAGGGAGTCCCTCAAGGAATCCCGCCTGCCTTTCCTTCCTCCGAGGGCCCTCCTGCCAGGCCCCAACCCTTCCCCCCCTCGAAGGAAGGCCCCTTCTCCCCTTCTCCCTGACGGGCTTTGGGGGGGCCAGGCCGAGAGGAAGGGCGCCACGGGGCCTCACCTGGGATGCAGCATGGCCGAGCCCGGACGCCTCCGGAAGCAGCTGGCTCCTTCACTTCCTTCACCGCCACAAGGTGAATGCGTCTGCCACCTCTGGGACCTAGTGCGCATGTGCCCAGACAAGCGCACTTCCACTTCCGCTTCCTTTCTCCACCCTACCTCGATTGGAGGCTGGCTGGGGAAATGGGCGAAGGAGGTGGCGCCCCGGCCCCTTCTTCTTCGCCCGGCCCTTCTTCCTCCTACCCCAAGCAGCAGCAGCAGGAGTTCAGCAGGAGGGGGAAGAAAGGGGGGAAGAGAGGTTTTCCCGTGGCACACCAGGCGATCGCTAACGGCACACTAGTGTGCCGCGGAACAGCGGTTGGGAAACACTGGCCTAGAATGTCAAGCTGTGTGTAAGGAGGGCCACATTATTTATTTATTTAGTCATTCATTCAGTTTTGTATGCCGTCCTTCCCTGAGGGATCAGGACGGCTTACAGAGAATATAGAAAACACACTTTAAAACAGTAAAAGGAATTACACTCTTAACTTAAAAAAACCTATAAAACTGTTTGCAGCTGATTAACCAGATCAGACCCCAAAAGCCTGCTGGAATAGAAACATCTTGCACGCTCTGCAGAACTGTTAGATCTCTCAAAGCTCACACATCTTCTGGCAGAGCATTCCAAAGAGTTGGAGCTATGATCGTAAAGGCTCGCCGTCTTGTCGATGTCAGCCGATATGAGCGGCAGCTGGGAATCATCAAAAGATTTTTATCCATAGAACGCAGTGACCTCTGGGGCTGATATGGGGTGAGACGTTCCCTCAAGTATGTCGGCCCCTGACCATATATTTATTTATTTACTTACTTTATTTATATTTCGTTCTTCTCACCCCGAAGGGGACTCAGAGCAGATTACAGGTACACAAACTAGCAGACAATCCCTGCCGTTTCCACATACACACATATAGACGAACAGAGGCAAACTCTGGCCACCAGGGAGAGCTGACGCACTCCTCATCTCTCAGCGTTCCCAGCGTCCCTTGTTGTTCCTTCCGCATTCCTCAGCGTTCCTGAAGTTCTTTTATGGCCTCATAATTCAGTCAAAATTTGCCTCCCCACTTAATGTGGTACCTTAATCTCCTACTTGACAGATGCAACTGTCTTTCGGGCTGCAAAGGTCGGCAGCAGGCTACACTTAAAGGTCGAGCACCCACCTTGACCCGGGCAGGCCTCGAACTCATGACCTACTGGTCAGAGAGATCTTATGCAGCTGACACTTAGCCAGCTGCACCACATTCCCGGTGCCATATAAGGCCTTGAAGGGGATAAGCAACACTTTGAAGGAGACCCGATGTTCAACTGGTAGCCAATGTAGCTGCTGCAATATTAGTGTTATGTGAGCTCTCACCGGCATACTGGTGAGAAGCCTAGCGGCTGCATTTTCCATCAGCTTGAGCCTCCAGATCGCCGACATGGGTAGGCCAATGTAGAGGGTGTTACAGTAGTCCAGGGGTGCTCAGGAAGTCGATCGTGATCGACTAATCGATCCCAAGGCCATAGGAAGTCGATCCCAGCCGGATGGGACGATTCTGCCGTGCGCGCACTTGTCGCCGTGTGCACCCGGGAAGCGGATCCTGCTTGCCTGCGAGCGCGCTCTCTCTCAATCTCTTCGCCACCTTCCTCCTTCCTGCTGCGTGCGTCGGAGGTGAAGCAGAAAGTCCCCATCCCGTCCTGCTTCCTGCGTGCGCAGCAGTCCCCTCCCACGCACATAGCAGGAAGCGCGCTCCTGCTGCGTGCATGGGAGGTGAAGCAGGAAGTCCGCATCGTATCCTGATTCCTGCGTGCGCAGCAGGCTCCTCCCACGTACGTAGCAGGAAGTGCGCTCCTGCTGCGTGCATGGGAGGTGAAGCAGGAAGTCCCCATCCCATCCTGCTTCCTACGTGCGCAGCAGTCCCCTCCCACACAAGTAGCAGGAGCGCACTTCCTGTTGCGTGTGTGGGAGGGACCTGCTGCGCACACAAGAAGCAGGACAGGATGGGGACTTCCTGCTTGGCGAACGCAGCGGTGAGGAGATGAAGAGAGCATCGTGGGCAGGGAAGAAAGAAGCCCAGGGCGGACGGAAGGCAGGAGCTCACGCGCGCACCAGATGATCTTTTAAACTTGGTTCTTCATATGGTAGCTTCCATGCTGAAAAAGTATGGGCACCCCTGCAGTAGTCTATTCTCGAGGTAACCGTGGCCTGGATCACCGTGGCCGGATCCTCCCTGGTCAGATAGGGAGCCAGTCGCCTAGCCTGCCGGAAATGGAAAAAAGCCTCTGCTGGCATTGGAGGTCTGAGCCACCACTGATAGCAGAAGATCCAGCAGGACTCTCAAGCTCTTCATAGAGGACGATGGGCACAGAGGTAGGCCGTCTAGGGTAGGCCACCAGAGTGACCCAGCCACATTCAACCCAAGGACTGAGGTTCTCCAGAATCTATCCTTTGCAGCATGTGCTGGCTACACCAGCTTGGTCCTGATGCCCTTTCAGAAGAAAAGGAGCATAAATGAGCAGTATGTTGTACACCAGGGCTGTCCAACTTCTACGGGCCCAAGGGCCGGAATTCTGGTCACTGATCACCTGGGGGGCCGAAGGGTCTGCCCCTCCCCCAGCTCCGCCCCCTCCCCGGCTCCAATTTACTTATAATTGACCTTGAGTTGTGGAGTTGTAGTTCACCTCCGTCCAGAGAGCACTGTGGACTCAAGTAATGATGGATTTGGACCAAACTTGGCATGAATACTCAATATACCCAAATGGGAACACTGGTGGATTTGGGGGAATGTTTCCTAATACCTTTGAGTTATTTGAGTCCACACTCAAATTGGGACACACCAAAAAAAACCCCAAACACCTCAATGCCGTCGCAGGGGCTTGATGGGGCCTCCTTTCCCAGAGGCGGTGGAGGAGGCCCAAAGAGCTCCCTCCCTCCTTGAAGGGAAAACAAGCCGCGGTGGCAGGCGCAAAGGAAGCCGCGTTGCGCCCTGCACGCGGGGGAAGGCAGCACAACAAGGGGGAGGGGCGCGGAGGAGGAAGGAAGCGTCGCCAAGGAAACCGCCGCTGAGGGATCCCTCCCCCCCCTCACCCAACGTCCAACTGTTTTTAGATTGATTGATTCGAGCCAGGCCCTTCCTTTACCCATACTGCGGAGCCCCGCCACAGGGCCGGGCGCCACGCCGCTGCCGTCCCAAAGAGCCCGCTGGGCCGAGGCCAAGCTCAGGCCGGGCGCAGCGGCTCTCCCATCTGCGCGGCGGGAAGCGAGGGCCCTCCACAGGAAGAAGACGGAGCCAGGAGGGGCTTTCCCTGCGTCACTCCCCTCCTCCCTCTCTCTGAGGGAATGGGGGCTGGCCTGGAAGCAGCCGCGAGGAGGAGGGGAGGCGTGCGTCAGGCCGGCCGCAAATCTCGCGGGACCCGAGATTTCGGCAGCTATCGCGAGACTCACGCAGTCTGAGACGGGATTTCGACCTCCCCGAAATCCCGTCTGTGGCTGGCGTAGTCTCGCGATGCTTGCCTAAACCCGGAAGTAGGTATTTGGGGGGGGGGGGCAGGGGCGCTCCTTCAAGATAGGCCAAGTAGGCGGCCGCCTAGGGCGCCATCTGGGAAGGGGGCGCCATCCTGGCCCTGCCGATGTTCCTCAGACAGTGCTGCAGCTGCCTGCTTTTTGACCCCGGCCTTGCGCCCGACGCCGCTTCTGGGCATGCGGAGGTTTTCACGCAGGAGAGTTGCTCCGGAGCTGAAGTTGAGCTCCGGAGCAAGTTTGTCCAGGCCGCGCTGCCTGTATTCGACCTCATTTGAACATTTTGGCTGTTTTTCTATTTACATTTACATTGGGATCCTAATTTTGGACTTATGGGAGACTCCTATGAATTATGAGTCGGGTGATAGGTAATATATTCTGATTTTGATGCATTTACATTGCATTTCTTGTTGATTATTATACAATTCTGATTAATATTATCATACAATATAATACAAATACAATATAACAATGGAATAATGATATATTTTATATTACATGTAATATTACAAACAATATTGCAGTATAGTGGTATTGTACAAAATAGTAATATATAATATTTTATTTTACTTTATTTTGGGTTATTTGAGTTTTATAGGAGTAATGAAAATATTTAGTAGAGGATCATTTTATTTAAATAAATAATTTTATTATTTTATAATAATAATAGAATGTTACATTATATTATAATGTCAATATATTATAATATAATTATATTGTAATGTAGTATAATATAATTATGATATAATATAGTATGAGTATAATATATTGTATATGCATTGATACAATATAATACTACTAATGTGATATTATAATTGTATATTTGTTTTACATGGGGGGCGGCAAAATAATGTTTTTTGGGGGGGCACCAAAATAATGTTCGCCTAGCATTTAAAATTACCTTAGACCGCCCCTGGGGGTTGGGGTTTTATTAAAACAAGTTAGGGGGCGGAGGGAAGGGGCTCGGGGGCCATAAACGGCCCCAGGGCCGCCTGTTGGACAGCCCTGTTGTACACCTAATCAAAGGGACGTCTTCCTCTTCCTCCTCCTCCTCCTCCCCTCCTTTCTAGGTTCTATTTTACTTATCAAAGGAATAAAGTACAACTAGCCTCATCAAAAGGCAGTGGAAAAAATGCAACGTACAGATCAAAAAGGGTTTTTTTTGTTGCTTTATTAGCAGTGATACTTTAGATTTGATGTACTTCAGGTCTACTTCTTTCCTGTACTCTTGTAATCCCTTGGACAAAGGGCTTGACGATAAACTATTTATAGGGCTGTTACAGAATGATTTATATGTGCATGTATATATGTGTATATAAAATTGGAAGCACTGAGTGCATCCTGACTGATTGAAAAGTCCCAGATTTTGTCCATGTTTTTTCCTCTCTCCTTCCAGTTGTATACCTGGCTAAAATACATTGACCTTGGGAGATGTACAAAAAGTCTGCGATTGTACCGTAAATTGAGAAAGAAAATATTCCGGGATGAACAACATGTGCATGGCTCTCCAAAATGAAACTGGGGAAAAGAAAAACAAACTCTGATTCATCCAGAGCAACCAAGAGATTGGAGAAGGAGAATTGTTTGTGAGGTCTTTCATTTTGAGATGTTTCTGACACAAGACCAGGGGTGGTCTAAGGTAATTTCCAATGGTAGGCGAACATTATTTTGGCGGGCCCCCCCCAAACATTATTTCCCTTCCCCCCAACATTATTTTGGTGCCCTCCCACATTTTTTTAAGCGGTACCTTGCGCGCGCTCCTTCCATTCCTCCCGTGCGCCGCCACACCTTGCCCTGTGCAATTTGAAGGCCTCCGAAGGCCTCTCCTAGCGCTTCCAGGTTCCCCCTGCCAGCCCCACTCACGAGGCATTGCAGAGGGCGGGGAGCGCTCTCCCATGCACTGTGCAATGCCCCATGGGAGTACCGGCAGCGGGCACCAGGAAGCGCTAGGAGAGGCCTTCGGTTCAGCTCCGGCAGCGGTTCTGGGCATGCGCAAAAATGTTCGTGCATGCTCAGAAGCTGCTGCAGGCAGCAGCAGGGACTTTGCTTCGGTGGCGCGACCGGCGCCATCCCTGCTGCTGCCTGCAGCAGCTTTTTCGCGCAAGAAAAGAACTGCCGGAGATGAACTTCAGCTCTGGAGGGACATTTTCGCGCATGCCCAAAACCGGGAGTTTTGTTTCGATTAACTTCAGCTCCGGAGATTCTGGGCATGCCCAGCTGCCGGAAAATGTTCAGCATGCTGGGCATGCTAGAAGATGCTGCAGGCAGCAGGCCAGCAGCAGGGAGGTTTGCTACAGTGGTGCGGCCGGCGTGGCAGCACCCATCCAAGATGGCGCCCCACGCGGCCGCGTAGTTTGCTTACATGGACAGACCGCCCCTGCACAAGACACAGCCTTTTTCGGTGGTTTCTCCCAGGCTTTGAAACTGAATGTAACCTTTGTAAAGAAATTTATTTATTTATTTATTTATTATTGCGACTTAGATACACCCTTCCCGAAAAGGCTCAGGGTGGTTCACAGCAATGAACAACAAAACACAACATGCTTGAAAACATAATAAAAACAGATTAAGACCAGAGTAGGGGTTACAGCTTTAAAGGTTGAACGCCTGACGGAACAGGTTGGTCTTGCAGGCCCTCCGAAAAGCCTGTAGATCAGTTATTGCTTGTGCCTCCTCCGGGAAGGCGTTCCAAAGGGTAGGAGCTGCTACAGAAAAAGTACGCTGCCACGTCGATGACAAGCGGCAGATCTTAAAAGATGGAACCTCCAGTAGGTTTTGATCCATGGACCGTAGTGGTCTCTGGGGAACGTGCAGGGAAAGGCGGTCCTTCAGGTACACTGGCCCCAGACCATGCAAGGCCTTAAAGGTTAACACCAGCACTTTGAAGGCAATCCGGTACTCGATAGGGAGCCAGTGGAAGCGCTGTAGGGCTGGTGTGATGTGGCACGATAGTGTCACTCCAGCCAGCAGTCGAGCTGCAGCGTTTTGCACCATCTTCAGTTTCTGGATTACCGACAAAGGAAGGCCAATATAAAGGGTGTTACAGTAGTCCAGTCTTGAGATGATCGTGGCATGGATTACCGTGGCTAGGTCGTCACCGGAAAGGTAGGGTGCCAGCCGCCTTGCCTGGCGCAGAGGGAAAACGCTGCTCTGCTCACGGTGGAGACCTGAGCCTCCATCGTCAGCAGAGGGTCCAGTTGGACCCCTAGGCTTTTAACCAGAGGTGACGGGCTAACCACCTCATGCACCATCCATTATTGGCAGCCGGAGCTCGTCCCCCCCTGGGCGACCCAGCCACAGGACCTCCGTCTTCGACGGGTTCACCTTCAACCTGCTGACCTGTAGCCATCCAGTCACGGCTTCCAGGCACTGATGGAAATAATCGGGTACATCCATCCACTAGCCTCATTTGCATGACAATGGCAGGAGCCAGCTCTTCCAAAAGGGTCTTCCCCCCTTGGGTCAAAACTGGTTTCTGCTAATCAATAGAACAAGGCCTCTGAGTTTCGCCTACCTCGGGGTATTGATTAATAGGCAAAACTATTTCTATATTTCATAAACGGCCACCTCTATCAGCCTCGGAAACTGGTACATGGCTACAGCTTCTTCATTTGTTTACCTTCCAAAGAAACGAGACCCTGCAGCAATACATCAATCTGTGTCTATCAAACAGAGAAAAACACAGATGAGGACATTTGATCATCAACCAAAAGACAATAGAATGGCTCAGCCTGAGAACAGGAGGGTTCTTGCTGAACACTTGGCCACTTGATCTACATATTTAATCCCATCAAAATGTTTTTCTGCCTTCATTGTTCTACTCATCTCTCACCAATTCGCCCCTGTTGGCTGGAAACTGAAAGAAGATGCAGCCAGCCAGCAAGGTTCCATCCAATCAACACAAAGCTGGTCTGGGGGCGGGAAGTGGGAAATTTGAATCTGTAACCTTATAAAATGGCATGTATTTTGAATTTTGAATGTAACTTTATGACTGCTTTGCGACAAGGATATTGTGGTTGCTGGGGGAGGTCATCCGGAGTTTCGGAGTGCGGTGTCATCTGTATGCGGATGATGTCCAACTCTGTCACTCCTTCCCACCTGCTACTAAGAAGGCTGTTTTGGGTTGAACCGGTGCTTGGCCGCTGTGTCGGACTGGATGAGGGCGAACAAATTAAAATTGAGTCCAGACAAGACAGAGGCACTCTGGGTCAGTCGAAAGGCCGAACAGGGCATAGGGTTACAGCCTGTGTTAGACAGGGTTACACTCCCCCTGAAGATGCAGGTTCACAGTTTGGGTGTGATCTTGGACTCATCGCTGAGCCTGGAGTCCCAGGTTTCAGCTGTGACCAGAGGAGCATTTGCACAGTTAAAACTTGTGCGCTAGCTGCGCCCGTATCTTGGGAAGTTTAACTGGGCCACGGTGGTCCATGCTCTGGTTACATCCCGTATAGACTAGTGCAACGCTCTCTACATGGGGTTGCCTTTGAAGACTGTTCGGAAGCTGCAACTAGTCCAACGGACAGCAGCCAGGTTGATAACAGGAGCGCCATTCAGAGAGCGCACAACTCCCATGTTGTGACAGCTCCACTGGCTGCCAGTTTGCTACCGGGCACAATTCAAAGTGCTGGCTTTAGCCTTTAAAGCCCTAAACGGTTCGGGTCCAACTTACCTGTCCGAACGCATCTCTCCCTATGAACCATCGAGATGTTTAAGGTCATCCGGAGAGATCCTGCTCTCGGTCCCGCTTTCTTCGCAGGCGCTATTGGCGGGGATGAGAGACAGGGCCTTTTCAGTGGTGGCTCCTCGGCTTTGGAACACCCTCCCTAGAGACATCAGATCGCGCCCTTCCTGACATTTCGCAGGAAAGTCAAGACCTGGCTGTTTGAGCAGGCATTTGCTGATGAAATATAAAGGTTTAATTAGATATATGGAATGACGACGACGTGACGGAAACTGATTTCAACATGACGCTGAGACTGCAATCGTATGTTTTTAATTGTTAATTTGTTGTTATATGGTTGTTGGGGGTTTTTTTTGTTTGCTTGTGTTGTATTGAGGGCAGAGACTGCCTTGTGTAAACCGTCCCGAGTCACCTTCTGGCTGAGAGGGGCGGTATAGAAACGTGACAAATAAATAAATCCTCCTCAGCTGACGAGAATGAAGACTTTAGTGGCATCTTCTTCCGGACCTCTTTGGTGAGATTATTTGGGAAAGGGATCTTTTTAACTTGCCAAAGGTTCTGCTGAAATCCTCGCTTTAGGGGTACTTCTGGGCCTCTGCCCCCTCTGGGCCAGGCCATCTCCAAATTGTTCGGTAACAAATAGGTGACTTGAAGGCAAATACACACACACACACAATATCTTTTCCTCCAAAATCTTAGGCCAGGGGCAATATATATATATACTAGGCATGAGAAAAAAGTTATGAAAATGATTCGTTTCGTAAGAAATTCGTAAGAAATGCTACTTTCGAGTATTTCCGCACCTGGAACGCCAACCAGGAAGTGGACTTTCTTTTTCGAACTTCGGGGGCCAGGATTTTCTTAAGTGTCGTTATTAGGTCGTAAGGGGGGGCACCCTTACCATCCTCACCACCCTCCCGCCTCCCTTGCCAATAAGTATTATGGCAAGGCAAGCCCTAAACTCGCTCCTTCTTTCGGCTGGAAGCCTGGAAAAAATGTAAACAGAGAGGATTACTCAGAAGTAAATCTGCAAAGGAGGGCACTTTGGATGAAGGGCCCTCTCCTTGTGGATTTACTTCTGAGTAAACCTCTCTGTTTACATTTTTCCAGGCTTCCTGCCTCTCCTGCCCTGCCAGGATCTAAAGCATCAAAGAGTATTGGGGTGAGAAACCAACCTAATGTATAATAGAATGAATGCTACTGTAAGTGCCTAATATTATAAGTAATCCAACTGGTCATATACCTACATTCCATGCACATGCAATAATACAGCAGTAATAACAATAACAAGAGGTAAAATTCAAACCGAAGTATTCTGACTGGTCTCTCCTCATGCGGTGCAAACGGGCTCTTCTCTTATTAGCCCGGGAAATTAGCCCGGGAAAAGCCAGCGTTTGCTGCTTGGGAGCACACACATACATATTCTTGGGGGGGGGGGGGGAATTTGCTGCAGAATCCCGGGCTCATAGAGAAGATTCTGCAGCAAATCCCCCCCAAAGAATATGTATGTGTGTGCACCCAAGCAGAAAACGCTGGCTTTTCCCCGGCTCACAGAGAAGAGCCCGGTTGCACCGCATGAGGCAGGGACCAGTCAGAATACTTCGGTTTGAATTTTACCTCTTCTTATACCCATTGTTATTACTGCTGTATTATTGCATGTGCATGGAATGTAGGTATATGACCAGCCTGGGCAAACTTGGGCCCTCGCTCCCTCGGGATCGGGGTGACAGAGAGGCAGCGAGGAGCGAGGGGGGAGGGGCTCCTCCTCCTTTTCTTTTGCTGCTTCCAAGAATAGAATACCCCCTCCCTCCTTTGCTCCCTCCTTCCTATTTGGAGAGTCCCATCTAGAATTCAGTGTGATTTATTCAAGTTTTGGCCTACAACTCCCAGAAATCCCAGCCAATTTACCAGCTGTTAGGATTTCTGGGAGTTGTAGGCCAAAACCATCTGAATGCGCATGCGCTGGCATACGAACTACTAACGAATTTCGTTAGTAATTAAGTTACATTTTAGAAATTTTTGGAAAATTTTTTTGTAAGTCTTCCTATTACTAATCAAAAAATCCCCCATTAGATTTTCAATTTCCTATTTTTGGGTTTTAAACCATGCCTAATATATACATAGTACAGGGTGATTTGCAGTTCTTCATGACAGGCCTCTCATGTACCTGCTAATAGAACAGCACATTCCAATTAAGCTGGCTACGGTTATAGCAGATGGCTTTTTACAATGTGAAAAGTCCATAAACCAAGGCCATTTATAGCTACTTCCCTACTAAATATTCTCCTTCTTTTATGGGCAGACTAATGCTTCGCCCCTCTCCCCCCCCTTCGTTTCGGTCTCTTTGTTCATTCTTTGAAAAAGTGAGTTTAATATTCGCAAGGAAGATCGACAGCAGTAGGAAGAGGAAGCCTATGACGTTTCCTAGAAGTGGTTCGAGGCCACGCTTCACAAGGGGATGAGCCGAAATGACCAGTCTCCCAAAGCCTTGCAATCAAAGGAACGCTGAAGGGAGTGCAAGCAGTCAACGAAACCAAACCCTTCCAGACTGTAAATCAGACCTTGGAGATGTGGGTGGACTACAACTCCCACCAGCCAATACTGAAACCTTGTTCGCAGTTGCAGTCTGACAATATCTGGAAGGCTTCACAAGACCCTCAATTAGAACCCACTCTCTCCGTTCCTCAGCTGGGAGCCACTACTGGAAAAGATGGTCCTAACCAAAGAGAGCAATGTCATAGGATTGGTAGGCTTTGCGCTGGCAGACAGGGCCAGATTAACACTATTTTGCGCCCTAGGCCACACTTTGGAATTACGCCCCCTTTAAGCCAGCCTCCCGCCACCTCCAAGGTCCTTATTCCCACCGGCTGGAAAGCTCCGCTGTGCTCTGGAGGTCTCCTCGGGAGTCGGGAGGCTTGGTGAGAGCGCAGTGGGTGCAAACTCGCTCCAAAGGCGCACACGAGAGAGAGAGAGAGAGAGCGTGCACGTGAGAGAGTGCACGCGTGCGCGAGAGAGAGCAAGAGAGAGAGAAAGAGAGAGAGCGTGAGGGAGAGAGCGCACACGAGAGAGAGTGCGTGAAAGAGAGAGCGTGCAAGTGAGAGAGCGCGAGCAAGAGAGCGTGATAGGCGGAGGGGACGGAGCAGAGACTTTGCCGGGAGAAGGAGCGAGGAGGGGCATGAGAAAGGGGGAAAGAGCGGTGCAGACCAGGGGTTTTTTTGGTCCGTGATCTGCGCCCCCCCCCCCCGGCTTGCACCCCTAGGCCATGGCCTCGTTGGCCTTATGGGTATTTTGGCCATGCTGGCAGAACATGGTGGTACTCCTCATAGGGTCCACAATTCATGCGCAGATAACCCACTCTGCACAGAGCAGATCCCAGGTATTATCCCGGGCATTTCCAACTGGGAGATCATGAGATTTCATAGAGCTTCTGCCAATCACAGTCAATACAACTGTTGCTGCACAGATTGAAAATCAGGTTCTGTTACTTAACAGCTCTCTGTCTACCTATTTCTACACTCAAAACTTTGTAGCTGAACGTAGTGTCTTCTGTATTGCTCTCCCAGTAACCCATACATCTCCTGTTTGTTCCTCCTCACCTTCACTACCAGTTTTAGGACTAACTAGAGTGGCTGAAGAACCTCCTTTCATGCCATTTCAATCCAGAGGTAGCCTTGGAAACTAGCTCAGTACTATTGTCTAGAACTGGGCTGTCCAACTTCTACGGGCCCAAGGGCTGGAATTCCGATCACTGATCACCTGGGGGGCCGAAGGGTCTGTCCCCTCCCCCGGCTCTGCCCCCTCCCTGGCTCCGCCCCCAGCTCCACCCCCTCCCCGGCTCCGCCCCCTCCCTGGCTCCAATTTACTTACAATTGACCTTGAGTTGTGGAGTTGTAGTTCACCTCCATCCAGAGAGCACTGTGGACTCAAATAATGATGGATCTGGACCAAACTTGGCATGGATACTCAATATACCCAAATGGGAACACTGGTGGATTTGGGGGAATGTTTCCTAATACCTTTGAGTTATTTGAGTACACACTCAAATTGGGACACACCAAAAAAAACCCAAACACCTCAATGCCGTCGCAGGGCTTGATGGGGCCTCCTTTCCCAGAGGCGGGTGGAGGAGGCCCAAAGAGCTCCCTCCCTCCCTGAAGGAAAACAAGCGGCGGGGCAGGCGCAAAGGAAGCCACGTTGCGCCCCTGCACGTGGGGGAAGGCAGCACAACAAGGGGAGGCGCGGAGGAGGGGAAGGAAGCGTCGTCAAGGAAACCGCCGCTGAGGGACCCCTCCCCCCCTCACCCAACGTCCCACTGTTTTTAGATTGATGGAGTCGGGCCAGGCCCTTCCTTACTCATACTGCGGGAGCCCCGCCACAGGGCCGAAGCACCAACGCCATCCCCGAAGAGCCCCTCTGGAGCCGAGGCCAAGCTCAGGCCGGGCGCGGCGGCTCTCCCATTCGCGGGGCGGGAAGCAAGGGCCCTCTACAGGAAGAGGACGGAGCCAGGGAGGGGCTTCCCTGCCTCACTCCCCTCCTCCCTCTCTCTGAGGGAATGGGGGCTGTCCTGGAAGCAGCCACGAGGGAGGAGGAGGTTGCGCGCCCAGGCCGGCCGCGAATCCTGCGGGACCCGAGATTTCGGCAGCTATCGCGAGACTATGCAGCCACAGACGGGATTTTGACCTCCCTCGAAATCCCGTCTGTGGCTGGCGTAGTCTCGCGATGCTTGTCTAAACCCGGAAGTAGGGTTTTTAAAAAAACAAAACAAATTATTTTATTTTTATTTTTATTTGTATTTTATTAAAACAAGTTAGGGGGCCGGAGGGAAGGGGCTCGGAGGCCGTGTATGGCCCCAGGACCGCCTGTTGGACAGCCCTGGTCTAGAAATACCATGCTTTCCAACAGTCCCAGTTTAGTATGGACAGTCCTGGTAAATCCCAGTTTTTCATGCCCCTGGTTCCCTCTCCTTCTTGCATTTGCGTGTGCAAGGGTGATACACCTCGTGCCAAGAACAAAAACACAGACACCAGTGGTTGGATGAAAATGGCCACAACTAATTTATTGAAAACAGGAACAAAAGGTTGGCGGCCACGCATAGGTCCCAGATCAGGGTCGTACAGCCCCCACGAATGTCCAAAGGCGTTTGCCAGCCTGGGGTGTGAGCGGCCCAATGCCTGTCCACGGAAACTCGGCACCCCAGGAAGCCTGGGCGTTATCCCACTTACAACCAAGGGGCAATAACCCAGCCTGATCCAGGGGCCATGCCACATGCCAAACACGGAGTTGTGACAAAGAACAATATAACGCAAACCATGAACAATGCAACAATGACATGAAGAATGAACCAAATGGACACCAACAAGCAATGCAGAAGAAGGGAGGGTGGGAGGAAAAAACAGAGCTGGCCCCACGTGCAGCCTGGGCAGCCCCAGGCGGCCTTAAATAGGCTGCCCAGGTGGAAGTGCAGGCCAGCCGGCGCAAAGAGGGGCGGGACCAGCCCCGTCATTAGCCGGCCAGCGTTGGTGGCGGGAAACCTTCCAGCCACCCCAGGGGCTTCTGGGGAGAAGAAGCCCTTTCTCTCTCCCCAAAATGGCGGTGAGGGCAACCCCGCCCCGCAACCTGCTTGGCCGGTAAGTTGGCCAATCCCATTCTCCCCATTGCCCTCTGCTCACTCCAACTGCTGCATACTGAGCTCAGCGTGGAGAAGGGGTTTGCACTAAGGCCAGGGGTGGATCTTAGTGGAGGCAAAGTAAGCGGCCACCTCAGGGCGCCACGTGGCCAAGGGTGTATCAGGCCCTGGCCGCCAGGTTCGGTGACTCCATACAGACAATCGCTCTTAAGTCCATATTGAAAATCCGCGAATCAGTGGGTTCGCAAAAAGCAAACCACTAAGTAGCGAGGGGCCACTACTATAATTAAAACCACATAATCCCATAATTACAATTGTCATCCAGGAAGGGTGTTTCCTTAAACTCATTCCTCATTCCTTCCCCTTGAAAGGAAGAAAGTAAAGGATCCCAGGAACAGAAAAGGGAGCCTTGTAAGTTCCCCACTGCCACCAATTGACTGGATGTGCTCAGATCTTTCAGCTGCCTAGCCAAAAACAGGTTTTTCTATTAGCCGATTTTTGGAGAACCCCCAAAAACGGATCTGGGTACCCAATGCAATTTGGATACCAAAAACAGAGCGCCCTCTAGCCGAATGGCACAAGCCTAGAATTCAGCCATTGAAATGCGCAAACCACACAGAGATCGTTGTACTTTGGAACCTAAACCTGAGCCTATATTGTGTTCCAAAGGTGAGGTGCAAATGGGCCATAAGCAGAGCTCAGGCAGAGCAAAGAAAGGGGACGTCGGCTTCTGGATGCAAAAAGAGAGAATTGCCGGCTTTGCTCCTTATCTGCCTCTTTCCCCTGAAAAGCTGCTGGCGCCAACCCAAGACTGCACTGCAGAACAAGTGATTCCAATCAGATCGTGTTATTTCTGGCAATGCCCCAAAGCCTTTACACATACATTTTGTTGTCCCAACAAGAAGAGAGATTTGGAAACCCCTCACGCTGCATTCGGGAGCGCAATGTCACTCACTTTTTCCCCCCTAATGAGGGAATTATTAGGGATCGCAAAGTGTACATTCCGTTAAAAATAATAAAAAGAGCCTCTGCGTTTCCTAATGAAGCTTTTCGCCCGTATTTCCTCCCCAGAATTCAAATCCACGCCGACTGCCAATAAGGAAACTGCAGTTTGGCTGAGCGATTTAAGCCGGTCCGGACCCTTTGGCTGAGCTATTTCGGCAGCCAAGGCGAAGGATTTCAATCATGATGAACAGGAGACATTTATAGGAATCATGCATAATTTGGTCCAATATCCATTTTCTTGAAAATATAGCAGAACTTGATAAAGAGAGGCTCGGAGTATTAAAGGGGGGAAATGGGAAACGAGAACCACTATGAATATGCAAAAGGCCTCAGGGCTGGAAGTTGGACGCAAACCTAAGTCTGGAAAATCCAGATGATGGCATCGTTGTGTGATTATTCAGGCCTTCTTCTACAATGGCGGCACATTTTCGAGCTATTTTGTACTACAATGATGAGGGCAGGAAATAAGAAATGGCCCTTCCTCGGAGAAGTCTCCTTTGATTACTTCGGCTACAAAAAAAATTACCTTGCAAGAATCGGGCGGCTGCTTTACACCAGTGTTTCCCAACCTTTTTTGAGCCGCGGCACACTTTTAACATTAAAAAAATCCGGGGGCACACCACCAACCAAAATGACACAAAATGACACTCTAACACAGTAAAGAACAGCTGGGGGATGGTGGCCTGTAGGGAGCAGCTGCTGGGAGTGCCGAGAAGCTGGGGAGGGGAGGAGCCAAGCAATGCCATGCCCTACCCTCTCCCCCCAGCTTCAGCTCTCCCACAGCTTCTCCAGCCTTGAGGGGACAGTGCCAAGCCAGCGGTGGCAGAGTCAGCACAATGCTGGCTTGACACTGTCCCCTCAAGGCTGGAGAAGCTGTGGGAGAGCTGAAGCCGGGGGAAGGGGAGGAGCCAAGTCGCACTATGCCCTGCCCCTCCCCCGGCTTCAGCTCTCCCACAGCTTTTCCAGCTTTGAGGAGGCAGTGCCAAGCCAGCAGTGGCAGAGGCAGCACAATGCTGGCTTGGCACTGTTCCCTCAAGGCTGGAGAAGCCATGGGAGAACTGAAGCCGGGGGAGGGGGCGGAGCCAGACCCCACCATGCCCCGCCCCCTCCCCTGGCTTCAGCTCTCCCACTCAAGACCCCAGCCAGATGGCCTATACTGAAGGCACAAAACCTTCCTCTGAACGCCACCTGACTGTTTGAAGGCTCTTGGGGCTCCTCAGCGTCACTCAACCTTCTGATATGTTGAGTATGCAGTATGAGTCCCAAGGAAAGTCAGATTGGTGTTGAGAGATAGCTTGACCGAGGCCTAGGCTGGCAAACCTTCAGGTACGTCCTCTTCTGGAGAAAACCTGGGAAGCTCTGATAAACAAAATGGCTAGATTCCCAAAGTCCCTGGGAAAGGGGGTGGAACAAACTTAACTGGGCTCTGTTAAACAATGATTGACAGGTGTAAAGAACCAATCAATGCAACCAAACCTTTGCAAAACTGAGCAGGCTTGCAGAAACATAATACAACAGTGCAAACCTTTGGAAGTTTTTCATACAAGTGGCACTTGCTGCGCCGTCACAGATGGGGGGAAACAAAAAGGGAGAGCGTGAAGGGAGGAGCACGGTGGGGGGAGGCAGAAACAAAATGGCACAAGATGCGGAAGGCAGCATCTTTCACCGAACACTAACCATGACATAAGGGCACACGGTTAAGGAGGCAAAGGAACTCATCCAAACAGCAACAGGAAAAAGCAACCCAATTCCCTACAAATGGATATTTGCAGGGAGAGCAAGCGCATTCTCCTTATCATCAAATGTGGAACAGGACAGAGAAGATGTCATTGTAATCAGTCCGATTTAGTCCAACGGAAGCGTCAACACAATCCATTCTACTCATCCTTGCTACAAGTCAGGGAAACAGCTAATGACTGTGAAATTGAGCAAGTCAAAAGCTCAGCAGGGATTGTCCGAGGACAGTTATGGCTCTCAATGTGCACATTTGTGTATTTATTTCAGTTCCCATTCTTGGGGTAAGTGGAGTCGAGTCAAAGCACATTTCTCCCCAGCTTCATATTCTGTAAAGATGGGTTATTTATTTATTTATTTATTTATTACTTCGATTTTATATACCGTTCCATCCTGACAGGCTCGGGGCGGTTTACGTAAGGCAACATTAACAATAAAATACACTTAAAAACAAATTTAAAAAACAATTCTAAAACCAACAATCAAACAGTCACCCCTAGTACACCTAGTTGCATTGGGTCAGTTTAGACTGAAAGCCTGCTGAAATAAAGTTGTTTTGCAGGCTCTTCGGAACGCAGGCAACTCTCTAAGGGCCCGGACCTCATCTGGCAGGGCATTCCAAAGAGTCGGGGCTGCCACCGAAAAGGCTCTCTGTCTGGTAGAGGACAGGTGATAAGTATGGACAGAAGGGACTTCCAATAAGTTATGTTCTTTAGACCGTAGTGATCTCTGGGGAACATACAGGGAGGGACGGTCCCTCAAGTACACAGGCCCTAGACAAGGGGTGGGCAATTATTTTTCCCAAGGGGCCACACGAGAGCCAAAAAATATTATGGAGGGCCACACCTAAAGGCTGAACTACATTCTACATAATATCAATTGAATTTCTTTAATAATAATAAAAAAGGCACTACATTGCATTGTTGATATATTAATAAAACTGATGAGAGTATATGTAATGCCCCTTTCCCGCTCTGGCCCCACCCCCTCTCCATCGCTGCACTCCCACTCCTTCCCTCTTCCGTTCAGGTGGTGGAAGGGGGAAGGAATGAAAGGGGGAAAGAGGGAGGGGGGAAGGAAACAGGAAGACAGGAAACAGAAGTAGGGAAAGAGCGCCGAGGCAATAGGGAGGGGGGAGCATGCGAGGAGGAAGTGAAGGGAGGAGGAGGGCGAAGGCATGTTCTTGCTCCTGGCTGCCTCCCCTTCTTCCCCTCCCTTCCCTTCCCCTCCGCTTGCCTGCCTGCCTGCTTCTTCACGTTTGTAGCCGCCCCAATGGGAGTTCGCCTCCCTCTCTTCACAATGAAGCCTTGAGGGAGCCAAGGGCCGGACAGCATCGGCTGCCGGGCTGAATCCGGCCCGTGGGCCGTAGGTTGCCCACCCCTGCCCTAGACCAGTGCTGTCCAACTTCTTCAGGCCCAAGGGCTGGAGGAAGTGTCACTGATCACCTGGGGGCCACAGTGAGCGGGGCGTGGCCACTCCCGGGCGTGGCCACTCCGGGGCATGGCCACTCCCGGGGGCGTGGCCACTCCCGGGGGCGTGGCCACTCCCGGGGGCGTGGCCACTCCCGGGGGCGTGGCTGGCCTCCTGCGCGACCTGCCCATTTTCAGGAGGTTTCTCTGGGTGGCGTCACCAGCCTAAGCGTCACCCAGGGAAACCCCTCCCGCAAGCCTGGATGGCTGCCGGGAAGCGAGCGGCTCGCTTCCCCCGCGAGCCTTCAGGCTTCGAGGGAGGGTTTCGCCGTCTCCTGTGTCCCTCTGAGCAGAGGGACACGGGGCTGGGCGAAAACTCCCCCGCAAGCCTGGAAGGCTGCGGGGAGCGGCAGCGCTCGCTTCCCGCGAGCCTTCAGGCTTCGGAGAGGTTTCACCGGCTCCTGTGTCCCTCTGAGCAGAGGGACACGGGAGCTGGGTGAAAACTCCCCGCAAGCCTGGAAGGCTGCCGGGGAGCGAAGCGGGCTCGCTTCCCGCGAGCCTTCCAGGCTTCGGAGAAGGGTTTTGCCGGCTCCTGTGTCCCTCTGAGCAGAGGGACACGGGAGCTGGCGCTCCCCACAAGCCTGGAAGGCTGCCGGGGGAGCGAAGCGCCACTCGCTTTCCCCGCCAGCCCTCAGGTTTGGGGAAGGGTTTTAGATCCGGCACTCGCGTCTCGAGTGCCGGGTGAAAACCCTTCCCAAACCTGGAAGGCTCATGGGGAAGTGAGCTTGGAAGGGAGGGAGCGCCACGGGGACCCCCTCCCTCAAGGCATCGGCTCCGGAGAGAGGGAAGAAGAGGGCGGTGCAGGGAGGAGGAGCTGGCTCTCTTCCTCCCCCTGCACCCCTGTCCCTCTCTCGCGGCGCCGCCGATGCAAACCGGTTTGCATCGGCGCCGGTGAGAGAGGGAAAAAGAGGCGGTGCAGGAGGAGGAGCTGGCTCACTTCCTCCTCCTGCCCCGCCTCCCCCCCCGGGCCGCCATTTAAAAATGGCGGCCGGGGGCATAGCTGGGGCCAGAGCCAACAGGCTGGGGGGCCATGTATGGCCCCAGGGCTGCCAGTTGGACAGCCCTGCCCTAGACCATATTAGCCCTTAAAGGTTAACACCAACACTTTGAATATAATCCAGTACTCTACTGGGAGCCATTGCAGCTGCTGCAAGATGGGAGTTATGTGGCATCTAACCAGTGCCCCGGTGAGCAGACGAGCTGCAGCATTCAGCACCAGTTTGAGTTTCCGGATCACGGACAAAGGAAGGCCAATGTAGAGGGCGTTACAGTAGTCTAGTCTCAAGATGACCACCGTCTGGATCACCATGGCCAGCTTGGCCTCAGACAGGTAAGGTGCCAATCGTCTAGCCTGTCGCAGATGGAAAAAATGTAGATCTGCTGACGATAGAGACCTGGGCCTCCATAGTCAGCAGCGGGTCCAACTGGACCCCCAGACTCTTTACCAAGGACGACGGGCAGAGTGCTTTGCCGTCCAGGGTAGGCAGCCGGCACCCACCACCACCACCACCAGGCGGCCCAACCAAAGGATCTCCGTCTTCGATGGATTCACCTTCAACCGGCTAGCCCGTAGCCATCCAGTACGGCCTCCAGGCACAGATGGAAATTATCAGGTACGAAGTCCGGCTTGCCCTCCATCCTCAGCACAAGGTGGGCGTCATCAGAGTACTGATGACACTCCAGACCAAAGCTATGCACCAGTTGGGCCAGTGGTCGCATGTAGATGTTAAATAATAGAGGGGAAAGAATGGCCCCCTGAGGCACCCGACAAGTAAGGGGGAGCCTCTCGGAGACCACTCCACCCGTTGTCCCCAATCTTGAAGAAAGAAGGCCACCCATTTAGGGCAGTCCCCCTCACTCCTGTCATGGGCTCCTGTTCGCCCCAGAATAGGCTCTGGTTCAGGCTTAGCGCCGGTAAGATAAACACAGGCTTAATGTTCAAGTCCAATTGCCAATGTTTGCTCCGAGGAAAGACAGGTTCAACAGCAGGGAAAGGGTTTCCCTTTAAAGTAGGAATGAATGAATAATTTATTATGACGAACGGAGCAGACGAAACAATTCAAACCAAACAAACAATATCGATGACAAAGTGACTTAAAAACAAACACTATTAAACACAGATAAAAATTCCCCTAAGTTTATGATGTCATTTCGTGCCGACAAGCTGGCACTGCGGCACAAAACCTGGCCACTTTAACTGCTACCATTTTATTCTGATCTGGCAGCAAATCGTGTAAGTAAAACTTGTTGGCAGGGGCGGTCCTACAGGTAGGCCAAGGAAGCGGCCGCATGGGGCGCCATCTGGGAAGGGGCGAATTCCCCCGCCCGCCGGGCGCCGACGCCAGACAGCATCCTGGCCCTGCCGATGTTCCTCAGACAGCGCCGTGGCTGCCTGCTTTTGGGCCGGGGCCTTGTGCGCTCCGACGCCGCTTCTGGGCATGCGCAGAGGTTTTCGCGCAGGCGCAGTTGCTCCGGACCTAAAGTGGAGCGCAGGAGCACCATTCCTAGCAGCCTCGGGCCCTTTTCCTTTCCCCCCCTCAGCCATTTATGCAGGAAAGGGGCTCAGGCTGTTAAGAATGGTGGGAGTTGAAGACCAAAGCACCCAGAGGGCCGAAGTTTTCCCATGCCTGTTTTAGGGACCTTAAAGTGGTGAGCCTCCTTCCAACATTGTGATTCTGGATAGAAAACAAACAAAAACATAATATAACATTGTTTGAGTCCACAGTGCTCTCTGGGTGTACTGTAGATGAACTACAACTTCCAAACTCAAGGTCGATTCCCAAGCAAACCCTTTCAGTACTTTCTGTTGGTAATGAGCGTTCAATATGCCAAGTTTGGTTCAATTCCATTGTTGCAAGAGTTCAGGATGCTCTTTGATTGTGTGTTAACTATAAATCCTAGAACTCCCAATTGTCAAGGTCTATTTTCCCCAAACTCCATCTGTGTTCACATTTGGGCATATTGAGTACTCATGCCAAGTTTGGTCCTGATCCAACATTGTTTCAGTCCACAGTGCTCTCTGGATATAGGTGAACTACAACTCCAAAACCCAAGGTCAATGCCCACCAAACTCTTATAGTATTTTCTCTTGGTTATGGGACTTCTGTGTGGGAAGTTTGTGTCTTTCTGCCAATCCTGCCAGGATATCTATGTTGTGTTCATCGAAACAGGCCCAGGTTTCACACTAAGTGAGTGTATAAATGCATTAAAAAACATTTAAAAACATATTAACTAATATGTAAAAAAGGTGACACTGTGTTAGAAGTGTCATTTTCAATGGGAAATGTGTCATTTTGTGATCAAGTTTTGGTTGGTGTCATTTCAGGATTTATTTCGTTACTTTGTCTTCCTGGTGGCGTGCCCCAGGATTTTGTAAATGTAAAAAAGGTTGAAAAACACTGATCTACACCAATGGCAGTTGAAGTGATGTCAAAAACTGTGTTACTTCTACAGCATGGATGTACCCGAAACATCCTTCATTGTGCATATATTGGTGAGGAAAGCAGTGAGAAACAGGATGCTGTCACGGTTGGAAAAAGTGCATAATATACAACAGACTTGGAAATTGCCATTCCCTGAAGAGCTCTCGCCAGTCGCCGAGTCTCTGACTTCTTAACCCAATTACCAGAGATGTTTAAACATGGGGGGAAGGCGCGCCAATGCTTTGGGGCTCTCTTCTTGCAATGCCAATTGCCGAAACTCCCTTCTCTGCATGGGACGCTGCTCTTCCTTTCGGCCTTCCCTCGTGACCATGTTTTGCACCGGCGACTGGGATGCCTTTCGGTCACCTGAGTAGCCGCAGACCGGAATGCCGCATGCGACAGGCATCCTATAAATCCATATTTTATGGTAAATATCTCCGTGACTCCAATCCCAGCCTAGCCCCTCAAATGCTGCAGAGTCCCCTTTCAGGCACGCAACCTGTGCAGACGGCGGAGAGCAGATGCTCTTTCAAGTCCTTCGCCAGTGCTGTCAACGCCACCTTTTTAAAATGCAAGGGCGGCCCCTCGACTCTCGGCGAAGGGTGACATTCCTGTGCCCTGTATTACAAGCCGTGTCTGGAGGCCAAGCAAAAAGCTGGGTTTTTTCTCTCTCTGTGTTCCTTGACTAGAAGTGATTAAACTTCGGGGGCAACGCATTATTTGCTCCGGCCCTTGGATTTCCAATTCCTGTCTCGCATCCCATTCATAATAGTCAGAACCTAGGCAGGCCATTAAAAACAAAAGATCAGAGGAGCCTCCGCGGACATCTTTCTAGCCCAGAGTTTTTGTGTGTACACAGGCTCAACGCTCACATGGTTTATTTATATATCTTAAGCCTGCCTTTCTTTGCAACTGTACACAAACTTGTGTCTCAAACATACATAAATGGAGGACAGGCAGACGCATATCGACAGCCAGAGGCAGCACATCATACAAAGAGTCGATTGCACAGGACGCCAATTAAAATGGGAGCCCTTTTTGGGGAAGGAAGGAACTTCTGCTACCATCTGGAATCAAAGGAAAAGGGGATTTGGGGTTCTGCAGCACAGGTGGCCCTTCTTCCCGTTGTTGTTATTATTATTATTTGATACACAACAAGATTAGTTCACAGCAAACAAGATCACTCTGCTGGCTTTTGTATTGGATCACACGCAGGCCCGGATTAACCCCTTTTGGCGCCCTAGGCAGGCCCGGATCAGGCCCTTTTGCTGCCCAAGGCCATAGGGTCTGCCTCCGCCCCTCCCTGCCCCGGCTCTGCCCCTCCCCACCCCCAGCTCCGCCCCTCCCCGCCCCCCGGCTCCACCTTGCTCCGCCCCTGCCTCCTCGCCGGTGCAAGGAGGAGGAGGAAGGAAAGCCCCACCCCCGGAGCCGATGCGGGGCCTCCCCACGGCTGCTCCTCCCTCCCTCCCTCCCTCCTAAAGCCGCCATGCGGCCAAAATCGCCCTTTTCAGACCGGCTTTAGGAGGGAGGGAGGATCGGCTCCGTGCCGGCGAGAAGGCGGGGGTGGAGCCAGGGGCAAGGAGGGGCGGAATCAGGGGCGGAGCCGATCCTCCCTCCCTCCTAAAGCAGAGCCGAGGGGAGCAGAGCAAAGGGAGGGGCGGCGTGGATGGCGCTTGCGGTGCCCCGCGCATGCGCCCTTTTAAAAAAATATTTTTTTTTGAATTTTTTTGGGAATTTTTTAAAAAAAAATTTGGGGTCCGTATCTGCTGCCCTCCCAAAAGCGCCACCCGAGGCCATGGCCTAGGGTGGCCTTATGGGTAATCCGGGCCTGGCCCTAGGCCACACTTTGCAATTACGTCCCCAAACCAAGTGCCACCTCTAGGTAGGCAGGATTTCCCTGGGTACTGGTTGTGGGGGGTCGGGAGCAGGTCAGGGTTTTGCCCTCCCCTTCTGCTTAAGTCTTTATTGTTTGTGGGCCACTAATCCACAAAGAATGCTGGACTAGATGGGCTGAAAACTATTTAAAAAAAAAAGGAAGGAGGGCGCGCTAGAGGTGGAGGAAGGACGGGAAGCCCAATTCAATTCAATTCAATTCAATTGTTTAGCTCAATTCAAAGTGCTGGTTTTGGCCTTTAAAGCTCTATATGGTTCTGGCCCAGCTTACTTGTCCGAACGCATCTGCCATTACGTCTCACCTCAGACTTTAAGATCATCCGGGGAGGCCCTGCTCTCGCTCCCACCAGCTTCTCAAATGCGGTTGGTGGGGACGAGGGAGAGGGCCTTCTCGGTGGTGGCTCCCTCTCTGTGGAATGCGCTTCCTAGCGACATACGATCAATTCCATCCCTCCTGACATTCAGGGAAAAAGTAAAAGCCTGGCTATGGGACCAGGCATTTGCACATTAGCACAAGCAGCATTTTAGATTGGATTTTAATGGAAATTGATGAACAGGGCTCAATGCTTTTTACGGACGGAACACTGTTTTTAACATAAATGAATGCATAGGATATGTTAATGTAATTGTATTTTAATTGCATTTATTGTTGAATGTTGAGGGTTTTATACTGTATTTTACTGTGTGGGCATCGAAGTGTGCCTTTTGGAAACCGCTCTGAGTCCCCGTCCCCGGGGGTGAGAAGAGCGGGGTAAAATGCCAAAAATAAATAATAAATAAATAAATAAATAAATAAAACCACTGAGCTGCTAAAGTTGTAGACCGAAAGGTCACAGATTCAAATCCGGGGAGCGGTGTGAGCTCTTGCTGTCAACTCCAGCTTCTGCCAACCTAGCAGTTCGAAAACAGGCAAATGTGAGTAGATCAATAGGTACCGTTTCAGCAGGAAGCGGTGCTCCATGGAGTCACGCTGGCCACATGACCTTGGAGGTGTCTATGGACAACGCCGGCTCTTCGACTTAGAAATGGAGATAAGCATCAACCCCCAGAGCCGGACACAACTGGACTTATTGTCAGGAGAAAAAAAAACCCTTTTACTTTGCTAGTAGTAGTAGTATGGCATTAAGTCCCACGATGCCGACAGACTTTTCTCCCCTGTAAGTGTCTTTAGTGTTGGATCAGGGGCGGTCTAAGGTAATTTTAAATGGTAAGCGAACATTATTTTGGCGCCCCCCTCAAAACATTATTTTGGTGCCCCCCCTCCGCGCATACCCAGAAGCTCCTGTGCACAGGCGCAGAAGCCTGTAAACACAGCACTCCCTATTCGGCACGTGCCCCCCCCTCTGCACATGCCCAGAAGCTCCTGTGCACAGGCGCAGAAGCCTGTAAACACAGCACTCCCTATTCGGCACGTGCATGCCCCCGTGCTTGCCCAGAAGCTCCTGTGCGCAGGTGCAGAAGCCTGTAAACACAGCACTCCCTATTCAGCACGCATGCACGTGCACCCCTCCGTGCATGCCCAGACGGCACGTGTGCCCCCGCACATGCCCAGAAGCTCCTGTGCACAGGCACAGAAGCCTGTAAACACAGCACTCCCTATTCGGCACGCGTGCCCCCCCTCCGCACATGCCCAGAAGCTCCTGTGCACAGGCGCAGAAGCCTGTAAACACAGCACTCCCTATTCGGCACGCGTGCCCCCCCCGTGCATGCCCAGAAGCTCCTGTGCACAGGCGCAGAAGCCTGTAAACACAGCACTCCCTATTCGGCACGTGCCCCCCTCCGTGCATGCC
This sequence comes from Anolis apletophallus, assembly GCA_030556195.1. Taxonomy (NCBI): domain Eukaryota; kingdom Metazoa; phylum Chordata; class Lepidosauria; order Squamata; family Anolidae; genus Anolis; species Anolis apletophallus. The sequence goes on from JARBWK010000015.1 coordinate 9,337,546, forward strand.
CAGAAGCTCCTGTGCACAGGCGCAGAAGCCTGTAAACACAGCACTCCCTATTCGGCACGTGCGCCCCCCCTCCGTGCATGCCCAGAAGCTCCTGTGCGCAGGCGCAGAAGCCTGTCAACACAGCACTCCCTATTCGGCACGCGTGCCCCCCCTCCGCACATGCCCAGAAGCTCCTGTGCACAGGTGCAGAAGCCTGTAAACACAGCACTCCCTATTCGGCACGCGTGCCCCCCTCCGCACATGCCCAGAAGCTCCTGTGCACAGGCGCAGAAGCCTGTAAACACAGCACTCCCTATTCGGCACGTGCCCCCCCTCTGTGCATGCCCAGAAGCTCCTGTGCGCAGACGCAGAAGCCTGTAAACACAGCACTCCCTATTTGGCACGCAGGGAGGCTTGCTACTCCTGTGCACGGCGCAGAAGCCTGTAAACACAGCACTCCCTATGCACAAGGCCCAAAAGGTGTCAGGAGTGCAAACACGGACGCTGTCCGGCGGGCGGGGGAATGTGCCCTTTACCCAGATGGCGCCCCACGTAGCAGCGTCCTTTGCCTACCGGTAGGACCGCCCCTGTATTGGATTCACAAATGTATTAACTAATTTCCCTTCCCATTTCCAGTTCTGTTCCTGGCCCCAGAGTTAAACTTGTGGTGAGAATTGCTGCCTCCAAAGATGGGTTTCGTGGTCCGGGGGAGACAAAGGGAAGTCACTTCAGTCCACCTCCAGAGGAATTAAGGCCAGTCCATTCTTAGACTTAAAAGCTTCCTTTGGCTGCAGGAAAAGATGAGATGGGGGAAGGACTGCTGACAGGAGCGCCAGGCAGAAATGAGAAGGACGCCCACTATTCACTCCGACAAAAGCCCTCTTTTCTATTCCTTCTCCCTTCCCACCCAATTTGTTAAGAAGGGCACTGAGATAGAAAACGTTGCTGCCCAAACTCACAATAAACACTGGACTCCAGGCGAAATTACACATTATTTCTCCTATTCTAAAGGCCCATCTCTCTAGTCTGGGTCTCTCCTTAATGGAGTCCTCATCTGCCCCAAGGCAAGGCGGCTGTTGCGTGGCTGCGGCGAACGAGGCCCCGGTGACCACGGTGGCAAAGGTCGGAAAGGAAGAGGCAAACCGCTGGGTTTATACATGTTGAGACAAATCTATCGCAAAAGATACTACATTAAAATGTAGTGAGTCGATAGTAGTATACATTTTGCAACGTACAGTTCTGCAGCCACAGATTCAACCGACCATGACACTCAAACATTCAGGAGGGGAACTCCCAAATGCAAACCGTGTTTGTTTCCATATGCTGCGCATTGCACTCATGTGTCGGCATGCCCTGCTGCGGACTCTCTCAATTTCATAGATCCTCAGGTTGTTTGCCATTTTATATAAGGAATGCCGCTATTTATTTATCGTGTCGGAAGCAAATTGAGAATACAGTTATAACGTATTAAAAAAAACTACAAACAAAGTTAGAAACTTTGATGCATGATGCTAAATGTCCTTTGACCTGAAGCAGGCCTCTTAGGAATCCCTCTGATGTTGCTCTGAGAAGGTCCTCCATTGTGCATGTGGAAGGGCTCAGGTTGCACTGCAGTAGGTGGTCTGTGGTTTGCTCTTCTCCACCCCCGCATGTTGCGGACGACACTTTGTGGCCCTATTTCTTAAGGTTGGCTCTGCATCTCGTGGTGCCAGAGCACAGTCTATTCAGTGCCTTCCAAGTCGAAGTCTTCTGTGTGCCCAGGAGGGAACTTCTCATCGATATCAGCTATGGATTGAGGTTCCAGGTTCTAGCCTGCCACCTTTGGACTCTTGTTTGCTGATGTGTTCCTGCAAGTATTTCTGTAGATCTTAGGAAGCTATTTCATGATTTGAGGCGGTGCTTCCCAACCGCTGTGACGTGGCACAGTAGTGTGCCATGACGGACCTCCTGCTGTGCCACAAGAAAAGCGCTCTGCCCCCCTTCCTTCCCCCCTCGTCCTGCCAAACTCCTGCTGCTTGGGGGAGGAGGAGGAAGGGCCGGGCGGCGGGGAAGAAAAAGAAGAAGGGGCCGGGGCACTGCCTCCTTCAGCCGTTTCCCCAGCCAGCTTCCAATCCGCCATGACTTCTGCCATGACTCTCGCCCCTTGCTCGCTGAAGCCGTGCAGAGGAGGAGCCCCGCCCACTGAAGCTCGCCCACCGCTCATGCTCCTCCTCCTCCACGCGGCTTCAGCGAGCGAGGAGCAGGAGTCATGGCGGAGAACGGCGCCAGTGACGGGGCCCATGACTCCCACCCCTCGCTCACACTGCCCCCTGAAGGCTGGAGAAGCTGTGGGAGAGCTGAAGCTGGGGGATGGGGCGGGGCATGGCCGGGACGGCTTACATTCGCAACGGTATGAGGCCGCTACACCACAAATATAGCAATATAATCAAAGTCACATACATACACATTAAAACAGTTACATAATCATTAAAAACCTATATATATATATATATATATATATATATATATATATATACATACATACATATATACATATAGTATTTATTAAGACCATAAAACAAAGCACAGTGTCATCTGCCGCAACACTATTCCAGCCAATGTCTAATAAGGTTCAAATTTCGTCTGCTGCCTGAAGAACTGGTCCCAGAACCATGATTTTAATTTTTTTCTGAAAGCCAGGAGGGAAGGAGTCAATCTTATCTCGTTTGGGAGTGCGTTCCATAGGCGAGGGGGCCACCGCCGAGAAGGCCCTGTCTCTCATCCCCACCAAACGCATTTGCGATGTTGGCAGGAGCGAGAGCAGGGCCTCCCCAGATGATCTTAGGCTGCAATATGGGACATAGAGGCAGATGCGTAAGCTGGGCCAGAACCGTATATGATACTAAATGAGAAACTCCCTCCTGGGCACACAGAAGACTGGGCGACTTGGAAGGCGCTGAACAGACTGTACTCTGGCACCACGAGATGCAGAGCCAAGCTTAAGAAATGGGGCTACAAAGCGGAATCCATGACATGCGAGTGGGGAGAAGAGCAAACCACAGACCACCTACTGCAATGCAACCTGAGCCCTGCAACATGCTCGATGGGTGATCTTATAGCCTCACCAGAAGCACTTCAAGCGGCCAGCTACTGGTCAAAGGACATTTAATCAAATTCCAAGTTTGCAAACTTTGTGTTTTGTTTGTTTGTTTGTTTTTAATGCAATACAGCTGTTTGGTTCGCTCCTGGCACAATAAATTAACAAATAAATAAATAACCAAATCCTCAACCAGAAAAGCTCATGGATTCTGCAAGCTGTGGATTCACCACTTGGATGTGACGGCAGCATTGGCTATTCCTGACCGGAAGTTGACAACTCCTGGCCTTGCCCATCTTATCTTAAGTAGCCTGGCAATAAAGGGAAATGTCACTGATAGAAAGTAGGCATGAGAAAAATGAAACGGAAATTAAAAGGATTCGTAAGAGATTCGTATGTAATGGGACTTTTGAGGTTTTACGTATCGCTGCCGCGATCCCGGAAGTAGACTTCCTTTACGGTCCTTGAGGCCAACAATTTGCGTTATGATTGTAAGAAATTCTTAATTCTTAATTAATTAATTATTGTACTACGTACTCACTTCTCCCTGTCTTCTCCCCCTCATTTCCTTCCCGCCTTCATTCAGCTTCTTCTTTTCCCGCAGTTCTATGGGGAACTGGAAGTGACGCTGCTGCTAGGTAGGCAATGCATTCTGGAAAGTGTAGTCCTCCAGGCTTCCCCCCCGCCTTATCTTCCCCGTTGCTCTGCTGCCATGCCCCATCGCAGGGGCCAGCTTCACACACACACGCACGCGCTCGTGCTTCTCCTCCTCTCTCTCCAGGCTTTCCCCCCTTCTCTTCCCCGTTGCTCTGCTGCAATGCCCCATCGCAGGGGCCAGCTTCACACACACACGCACGCGCTTATCCTTCTCACTCTCCCTGCGCGCCTCTCAGATGCTTCTCTTCCCCGTTGCTCTGCCATGCCCCATCGCAGGGGCCAGCTTCAGCCCTCCAGGTATGTGTTTTGACTTCAACTCCCACCATTCCTCACAGCCTCAGGCCTCTTCCTTTCCTCTCAGCCTGGGCAAACTTGGGCCCCGCCCCTCAGGATCGGGTGTGAGAGAGGCAGCGAGGAGCGAGGGGGCTCCTCCTCCTTTCTTTTGCTGCTTCCAAGAATAGAAAACCCCTCCCTCCCTTCCCTCCTTCCCTCCCTCCCTCCTTCCTATTTGGAGAGTCCCATCTAGAATTCAGTGTGGTTTATTCAAGTTTGTTTACAACTCCCAGAAATCCCAGCCAATTTACCAGCTGTTAGATTTCTGGGAGTTGTAGGCCAAAACCATCTGGAATGCGCATGCTCTGGCATAAGAATTACTAACGAATTTCGTTAGTACTTAAGTTACATTTCAGAAATTTTGGGAAATTTTTTGTAAGTCTTTCTTTTACTAATCAAAAAATCCCCCATTTGATTTAAGAATCGCCATTTTTGGATTCTAAACCATGCCTAATAGAAAGCAACAATCAGGCTTTCTTTCTACTTCCCAGAGGAGCAGAAGAAGTCCTGCCTGCAATGGGAAGGAATAATCTGACCTAACGCTAAAGTTTTGGGGAAATAACCAAGAGCAATAATGGTACTTCATTTCAATGAGACATGGCACATTATCACAGGATGTCTACGCCCAACACCACTGGAGAAATTACACTGTTTAGCAGGCATTGCAACACCGGACATATGTCGGGAAGTAACAGCCAGTAATGAAAGGACCAAGGCATTGACACCTCTGGCCCATCCTCTGACAGGATATCGGCCAGCAAGCCAACTACTTAAATCAAGAAACAGCTTCCGAAGATCCACAGAGATACTCACAGGAACCCCATCGGCAATCAAGAGTCCAAAAGTGGCAGGCTAAAACTCGGACCCCCAATCAGTGGCTGAGATCAGATGAGAAACTCCTTCCTGGGCACACAGAAGACTGGGCAACTTGGAAGGCGCTGAACACAGGCCCAGATTAACACCTTTTTGCACCCGAGGCCACACTTTGGAATTATGCCCCTTTAAGCCAACCTCTACTGCACGCACACCCCCCATCACGCAGACCTACACTAAAAATAAATCATATCATACAACTTACCTCAAATTAACTCAGGTAGCCCAATACATCTCAGTTGATCACCGTGTAGATACATCATAAACATACTTTTAAAAATTTTATGTATTCCACACTTCTGCTACTCAGTAGTTCATTCCTGAGGTTAAAAATGGTATTGGAAGGTTAGAGTCTTCTCCTGAGAGCTTCCTCCCCCCCCCCCCTCCGAAAAAAACAAAGCCAAGCCCTTCGGCTCTTTTCGGCAATTTCCGTAAAAGCGCCTTACATAAGGAAAGGAGCGAAGGAGCATTCGAGGTGTTTTCTTTTCCTTTTTTTAAGGTATCTGCTGTCTTCGCAGCACCTTCCCCTCCCGGCACGTGACGGGGTTCGGGAAAGGGATTGGGCGAGGGAAGGAAGAGGGAGGAGGAGTGGAAGGGGGCGGGGCCAAGGTTTGTTAACGTCTCAAGCTCCGCCTACTCAAAATGGAACGAGAGGGGGGAAAGGAGCGAGGAGGAGGAGTGGAAGGGGGCGGGACCAACGTTTGTTCTGTCTCGAGCTCCGCCCACCAAAGAAGGGGCGGGGGGAGAGAAAAGAAAGGAGGACGGTTGTGGTGGTTGCTTGGCACATGCTCTCTTTCTCTCTATGTACAATTCAGAACGAGAGAGGGGCGGGGGCAAAAGGAGGAGGAAGGAGGAGAGGGGGGGCACCTGCCTTTTCAACAGAACTTCCCACCCCTTTGTGTGCGTGAGTGCGCGCGCACGTGCGTTTCTGACGTTTTTATTTGTTTATTTATTTACTTCATTTCTATTCCGCCCTTCTCACCCCGCAGGGGACTCAGGGCTGATTACAATGTACACATTACATTTAGACACACAAATACACAAGACAGACAGAGGCAATTTAACATCTGGCCACCAGGGAGCTGTCGACTCCTTCACTCCTCAGCGTGTTTTCCTGAGATCTTTTATGGCCTCAGAATCAGTTAAATTTAGCCTCCCCACTAAGTGGTACCTTAATTCCTACTTGACAGATGCAACTGTCTTTTGGGTTGCAAAGGTCGACAACAGGCTACACAATAGGTCGAGAGCCCACCTCGACCCGGGCAGGCCTCGAACTCATAACTTTCTGGTCAGTAGAGATCTTATGCAGCTGACACCCAGCCAGCTGCGCGACATTCCCGGTGCTTTTTATTTGTTTCAACATATTTTTTTTTGGTCCGTGATCTGCCCCCCCCTTCAGCTTGCGCCCCTAGGCCATGGCCTCGTTGGCCTTATGGGTAATACGGGCATGGCTGAACAAGCTGCACTCTGGCATCACAAGTTGGAGAGCCAACCTTGTAAATGGGGCTACAACAGGGAGTCCGTGACATGCAAGTGTGGAGAAGAGCAAACCACAGGCCACTTACTACAATGCTGCCTGAGCCCTGCCACATGCACAATGGAGAGCCTTCTCACAGCCACACCAGAGGTACTCCAAGTCGCCAGCTTCTGGTCAAAGAAAATCTAGTATAATCCAAATAAAAATAACTTTGTTTGTGTTTTTAAATACAATATAAGTTTATTCTCAATTTGCTTCTGACAAGATAAATCAATAAACCAGGAGCCAGGGGCGGTCCTACAAGGTAGGCCAAGTAGGCGGCCGCCTAGGGCGCCATCTGGGAAGGGGGCACCATCCTGGCCGCATGGGGCACCATCCTGGCCCTGCCGATGTTCCTCAGGCAGCGCCGCAGCTGCCTGCTTTTGGGCCCCGGCCTTGTGTGTTCCGACACCGCTTCTGGGCATGCACGGAGGTTTTCGTGCAGGCACAGTTGCTCCAGAGCTGAAGTTGAGCGCAGGAGCAACTGCACATCCGCGAAAACCTCCTCGCATGCCCAGTAGCTCCCTTGCACAGAAGCCTGTAAGCAAAGCACTCCCTATCGGGCAGGCAGGGAGTGCTTCCCTTCTCCTTTTGTCTCCGCGCATGCAGCAGGGATGGAGAAAAGAATCAGTGAAGGAAGTGTAATTTTATATTACATGTAATATTACAAACAATATTGCAGTATAGTGGTATTGTACAAAATAGTAATATATTTATTTTATTTTACTTTATTTTGGGTTATTTGAGTTTTATATAGAGTCATGAAAATAAGTAGAGGATAATTTCATTTAAATAAATAATTTTAATTTATTATTTTATAATAATAATATAATAGAATGTTATATTGTATTATAATGTCAATATATTATAATATAATTATATTGTAATGTAGTATAATATAATTATGATATAATATAGAATGAGTATGGTATACTATATTGTATATACATTGATACAATATAATACTACTAATGGTATTGTGATATTATAATTGTATATTTGTTTTACATGGGGGGCGCAAAATAATGTTGGGGGGGCACCAAAATAATGTTCGCCTACCATTTAAAATTACCTTAGACCGCCCTGCCAGAGCCAAGAAAAAGCCCTGAGAGGGGCGAAGAATTCCCTCATGGGAGATCAACTTGTATCCTGTTTCTCATTCAAACCATGGACATCTGAAATGACAGACGGCCCATAATTGGTTCCAAAATCTTCCGCCCAGAGAATGACAATAGATGTGCCACCGCACAACTTGGATTTCTCCAAAAGAATAATTTGAGGCGAACCAACAGCATAAAGGAGGCAGCCAGTTTGCAGAAAACTAGCCGAGCGCAGGCCCAACTTAAAGGGGAATGAAGAGTAAGTCAGGTGCGAGAATAAATGCCAGGGAAGTTACGTGGCAGGAGAAGGCATTCGATGCCGCAAAGCACGTTTGCAAAAAAACCAAGAGCCTAGGTTCATTCTTAATGGTGAGCTTCTTAGGTTTCCTGCCAGCATATCCGGAGCCTATTTGTATTCTAGACCTGGGCTGTCCAACTTCTACGGGCCCAAGGGCTGGAATTCCGATCACTGATCACCTGGGGGGCCGAAGGGTCTGTCCCCTCCCCCGGCTCTGCCCCCTCCCTGGCTCCGCCCCAGCTCCACCCCCACCCCAGCTCCGCCTCCCTGGCTCCAATTTACTTACAATTGACCTTGAGTTGTGGAGTTGTAGTTCACCTCCATCCAGAGAGCACTGTGGACTCAAATAATGATGGATCTGGACCAAACTTGGCATGGATACTCAATATACCCAAATGGGAACACTGGTGGATTTGGGGAATGTTTCCTAATACCTTTGAGTTATTTGAGTACACACTCAAATTGGGACACACCAAAAAAACCCAAACACCTCAATGCCGTCGCAGGGAGGCTTGATGGGGCCTCCTTTCCCAGAGGGCGGGTGGAGGAGGCCCAAGAGCTCCCTCCCTCCCTGAAGGGAAAACAAGCGGTGGGGGGCAGGCGCAAGGAAGCCACGTTGCGCCCTACACGTGGGGAAGGCAGCACAACAAGGGGAGGGGGCGGAGGAGGGGGAAGGAAGCGTCGTCAAGGAAACCGCCACTGAGGGACCCCTCCCCCTCACCCAACGTCCCACTGTTTTTAGATTGATGGAGTCGGGCCAGGCCCTTCCTTACTCATACTGCGGGGCCCCGCCACAGGGCCGGCACCAACGCCATCCCCCCAAGAGCCCCTCTGGAGCCGAGGCCAAGCTCAGGCCGGGCGCGGCTCTCCCATTCGCGGGGCGGGAAGCAAGGGCCCTCTACAGGAAGAGGACGGAGCCAGGAGGGGCTTTCCTGCCTCACTCCCTCCTCCCTCTCTGAGGAATGGGGGCTGTCCTGGAAGCAGCCACGAGGGAGGAGGAGGTTGCGCGCCCAGGCCGCCGCGAATCCTGCGGGACCCGAGATTTTGGCAGCTATCGCGAGACTCTGCAGCTACAGACGGGATTTCAACCTCCCTCGAAATCCGTCTGTGGCTGGCGTAATCTCGCGATGCTTGCTCTAAACCCGAAGTAGGGTTTTTAAAAACAAAACAAATTATTTTATTTTTATTTTTTATTTGTATTTTATTAAAACAAGTTAGGGGGCCGGAGGGAAGGGGCTCGGGGGCCGTGTATGGCCCCAGGGCCGCCTGTTGGACAGCCCTGTTCTAGACCAAAGGCGTCCCATAAATCTGCAAGTTGGAAGAATGAGTGGAGTTTACAAAAAGTGTGAGAAAAGCAAAACTATATGAGTGTTTGTGTGTGTGTGTGTGTGTGTATAAATAAAAATGTAATGTTAGTTTTTGGGATTCTCTCGACATTACTTCGCGAACCAAGATTCAGGAAGAACTCATCCCAAGCTTTTCACAAGCGGCGATGACTAAAAGGCCAATCTGAGATAGGCAAGTTTGGTTGCAGAAAGCACAGCAGAAAGTCTCCTTGGGTGATGTTGTTTCCAAGTTGCGGTTCTTTCTGCGTTGTCGTTTCTCTTCGAAACTCATTTGGCGTGTCTTCTCGAAAGAGGCCACAGCATTGTAGATAGTGGTGTGTGCCACAGTGCTCTAAGGAAGTGAATTAAAGTACTGCAAGTCCCATCATCCATGGTCCATTCTTCCTCAAACTGCACCAGGATGTAGGGTGCATCTTGGGGGTCTGTGTGCCAAGTTTGGTCTTGTTCTGTCATTGTTGGGGCCTACTCAGGAAAATCAAGTTGAGGGGAAGCCTAACAATATCCCATGAGCTGAGGCCTAGTCAGGAAAATCAAGTTAAGGGAAGCCTTGTTGTCAATTTTGGGCCTGGTCTGTGATTTATAGGGGCTGCAGTGTTGTTTGGGAAGTGAATGAG